>JAOXYD010014754.1:0-28541 GCA_028565735.1 Pinacopodium congolense
TTTACAACTTAAATCTTTTAAGGCAAAGAGAAGCCTTGACAAGACACATTCTTCCTTCTTTCATTAGATTCAATCTTCTAAGTTACATGGGCCACTTTAATTGAGAATTAATCTAACAATCTCCCACTTGACCTATGTTACGACTTGGTGATTCAACATCAAAATTTTAAGTGTACGCCATATAATAAGTCTATCAAGTCATCCTTAATTAAATTGGGAGGATTGGGTCATGGCAGTCATAAATTATTTAATAATATGATTCCTTCCATGTATCATATAATCAAGTCAACTTATAAAACTTTAAGTGGGTAATACTGTAATTATTATCTTATAGAAACAATTCTTGTATACAAAATAATATGAATAACTAGTAAATAGGCAAAAACATGATTGTAATTGAATTCAAAAGTGTCAAAACAAAACCAAGCAAGGAAATCATATGTATATACACATGTCATAACACTATACTAATAAAGACTTATCTATGATGCCTATCCCTTCAATATGGCTAATAATTATTTTGGACGACAATCTTTTAGTTAACAAATATACTATCATCATATTAGTATCTATATACTCAATTGACACTTTCTATTTTTCCACTTCTTCTTTCACAGACAAGCACTTTAATCTATGTTTTTCTGTACCCTTTGAATACTTTTTATTTTTTAGAAAAGAAAATAGCTGCAGAGTTGTCACAATAAATTGTTAACGGTCTTACTATACTATCGATAATACCTATACTTAAGATAAAGTTCTGCTACCACAATGAATGAATCATGGCCTTAAAACATGCCATAAACTCAACTTCTATAGATGAAGTAGTAATGATGGATTTCTTTCACTCTTCCATCAAATTGCTCCTTTAGCTAATAGGAATATATAACTGAATGTAGATTTTCTTAAGTCTACCCAATCAGTATAGTCTGAATCCGAGTAACTTATCATTTTAAGAAGATTTGACTTTCTGTATATGAGCATATAATCCTTTGTTCCTTATAAATATCTAAGTACTATCTTTGCAGTTTTCTAATGGCCTATTCTAAGATTACTTTGATTTCGGCTTAACATTCCAATATCAAAATTGATATCCAATTGAGTGCATGTTTGTGTATATATTAAACTCCTAACTACTGTCTTATAGGAAATAAACTCTATTACTAAATCGTTGATTGGACATTACATTAACTAAACTTGTCCCCTTTTTGAATTGAAACTATCTTGCTGAACAATTATTCATTCGAAACTTCTTTAATACTTTATTAATATAACCTTCTAAAACCCTCCTAATAATTATTTTGATCTATCATAAAAAATTTCTATTTCTATCACATATGATGCCTCACTCAAATCTTTTATTTTAAAATTATTAGAGAGAAAATTTTTACATCATGTATCAAAGCAATATCATTATCAGTCAAAAGGATATCACCAATATATAGGACTAATATAATGAACTTGCTCCCATTGACCTTCATGTAGATACACCGATAAAAAATGTTCTCTACAAATCCATATGACGTAATGATATCATTAAACTTGAGACACCATCGTTGGAAGCTCGTTTCAATCCATATATTGACTTCTTTAATTTACACAATAAACATTCCTTTCCTACAGTTAAGAAAACTTTTGGTTGATCCATATAAACTTCTTCTTCTAAGTCACCATTAAGAAAAGTGGTTCTTACGTCTATTTGGTGAAGCCTTAAATTATAATGAGCTACTAAAACTATAAAAATCCTTAAAGAGTCATTTTTTAAAACTTGTGAGAAGGTTTCTTTATAGTCAGTGCCATTTTTTTTAGTGTAACCTTTGACAATAAGTATGGCTTTATACCATTTAATGTTGCCTTGTGAGTCACATTAGGTCTTAAAAGCCCATTTACAATCCACTTGCTTTACACCTTTGAGCAATATAACTAGTTCCTACACTTTATTGTAATCAATTGATTTCAACGTTTCTTTCATAGCATTGAACCAATTTTTAGAATTGCTACATTCCATGGCTTATTTGAATAAGACTGGATCCTGATTAGTGCTCAAGTCACATTTTTGTTCAAGTGAGTAAACCATATAATCATTTGAAGTAGCTGGTTTTTTTGGCCTTACAGATACAACACTATATCTTGTGGCATAACTTGTTCATTTATGACTTGTGCATCACTAGCTGGTTCATCATTAATTTGTTCAACTTGTGGGTATGGAATATTAATTTGTTATTTCGATATGTTGCGTAACTGATGGTTCTCACTTCCAGTTTCTTTTCATGTGGATTATATATACTTACTTTTGTTGAGCAACCTTATATATAAAGGTACGTAAAACTAAGTTTCCTTTTTGTCCATATTTCATAAGGAGTCAAAGGAATTGCCTTACGAGAAACCATAGTAAGCAAAAACATAGAGGTTTTTAATGCATGTATCTTCAAGGATAAAGATATAGTACTATAACTTAACATACTTCTTACCATATCCATAAGAGTGTGATTCTGCCTTTCAGTTACATCATTTTGTTGAGGTGCAGTAGGCATTGTATACTGTGCACATTTTCCTTAACTTGCAAGAAACTTTGCAAATGGATCTAGATATTGTCCACTTTCATGAAACTTACCATAACGTTTACCACTTTTATTAGACTTCACTATCTTTACTTTTCTATCTGAATGTCTTTCTACCTTATTATTGAACACCTCTAGGATGTCCATATAATGAGACTTTTCATACAGTAAATATAGGTAGCAATATCATGACAAGTCATCAATAAAAGTGAAGAAATACTTTTCACTACTTTAAGAAGGAACGTCGAAATTACCACAGATGTTAGTGTGTATTAATTCAAGTAGTTCACTACTTCTTATAGTTGATTGCTTTAATATATGTTTAGTTTGCTTACCTTTAATACAATCCACATAAACATCCTAGTCAGCAAAATCTAATTGAGGTCAGATTTTATTTTTTACTAACCTCAGTACCCTTTCTTTGGATATATGACCTAACCTTTTATACAAAAAAAAAGCATAACACTCATTATGTGTACTACGTTTACTTTCTATGATGTGGTTAATATGAAATAGAGATTTAACAAAATTAACATCAAGATTGAAATGATATAAAAAATTTAACTAAAGTACCAAATCCATAATAGTACTTGTGTTTAAACCATGAAAAAACATCGTTTCCAATTTTAAAATTAAATCTTACATTATCTAACTTTGCAATAGAAATTAAATTTCTAACACATTCAGGGGCATAAAGACAATTTTCTAGATCTAAATGATATCTAGTGTCTAAAATCAATTCGTACATCTTAATTCCTTCTATTCGTGTCTTCATTCCATTCCCTATATACAAGAACTTATCAGTTCAGTTTATGGGCTAAATTGAAAGGAGTTCCTATGTAATATGTGATATATGTGTAATTACACTAAAATCTAACCACCAAGTATTAATAAGCACTTTAATAAGATTCGATTCAAAATATACTAAAACATAGTATGTACCTTTATTTTCTAACTAAGCTTTTCTTTTAGGGCAATCCTTTTTTAAGTGACTAGATTTCTTATAGAAGTAGCATCTTTTCTCTTTATGGATTCAGATCTTATTAACTTTGCTGAGAGCTTTGTCCTTATCTTTGCTTTTCTTTCTTAGTTTGTTCTTTCTATTTGTAGCTCAGTGATGAAATGTGAGATTAACAGGTTGCTCCTTTATTTTCTTTAATCTTCCTTCCTCTTGAACCAACATGGCTTTATTCTCCTAAAGGTTCCATTTTTCCTTAAGGGTATTGTAATTCACCTAGAACTAGCCAAATACAAGAGGAAGTGAGTTGGTAATAAACTATACCAGAAAGGACTCACTCACACCCATACCCATCGATTTTAGTTTTGTTGCTAAATTTGCCATATGTGTTACGTGATCATGAATGGGTTATAACCAATTAAACTTCTTAGACGTTAGCTCACTCATTGAAGTCCCTACTATGGATTTGTCAACTATATTTGATTGAGAGTATTCCTTAAGTGTCATTATAAACTCCTTTGTACTGTCCATTTTAGGCATTGTCAACTTAACATTTTCAACGATTTTCATCACATCAAGTTAAAACTCAACCTGTTAGACCTTTCCTAAGTTTTGTAAAAAGACTTGTTAGCTTTATTATTAGTCTTAATTATGGTAGCAGGCCTTGTTTTGGAAACTATATTTAAGTCCAAATCCATGACACTTAGTTGAAATTGGAGTTATCCGAACCGATCTGCATAGTTCAAACCATTAAACTTGATAAACCTATTTCCCAAAGTGAACAAATTAATAGATGCTGAAATCATAACATATGTATCATGTGTTAACACTCTAAGTAAACTTAAATGGATCCAAACAAACAATAAACTTGATTATGATTTTAAGTTCACCTTTGGGTGATTTTTAAATACACAGCTGTAATCTATAATAATGAAAACAAAATATATTACAATAGATAATCAATCATATTTTAGATTGATAATTCACAGTTAAATATCTAAATGATTTTTCAAGCTAGATCACTTTGGTGAGTACTAAGCCTTTCATGCAATAAGCATTTAATTGGACAATTAATTAATGAATACTGTTTATATATGACAAATTCAATTTAATTAATTTGGTCACTTTGCTAACTTACAAGCTATTCTTGATCACTATAATTTCATGTGTCAAATTCAACATATAATAGGAAATTTTAATTTCATTTTCATTCATGATATAATATAAAATATTTATATTAAAACATAATACGACAATAATATTTCCAAAATTATATTACACATAAAAATATGCACAAAATTATGCATAAAAATTAAAAAAATGAAATAATTTTTTCATTAATTAATTATTTAATTATGACCTAAAATCAGATACTTTAATTAGGTCCAACATAAATCCTACAAGTCCAAAATAATGTTTTGACCCCAATCCATATGTTGTCCTGGCCTAGGCTGAGATAACCTCATTTTTAGGTCTACTTTGTTTCTTTCATTTTTGGTTTCTTATGATGTTGATTCAAGCAGCGATTCACTCCAAAAATGAAAGCCCTCTCAAACCTTACTCCACGAACAACACCAACCTTCACAAAATATGAGTTTTCATTGAATTTTTCTCTCTCTAAACCATTTTAGTTGTCTCACTCTAAAAATTAGTCACTCTAAAATGATGCTAGAGCATAAAACTATCCAGAAAACTCCATATAAGGAGTCTCTGATAGGTCATTTCCACTTAAAATTCCAAAACTCTCATATAGGCCAAATCCTTACACCTTATCCACAGAAAATCCCATATGAAAATGTAAACCCATACATAGAGATAATCAAAAGTTAGAGGGAAAATACAGCAACACCATGAACTATCAACACTTATGGCTTGTGTTATCGAATGAAAATGTAAACCATTCTCAGATTGATGGTAGTTATGGATACATCAAAACTACTATGTAACTATCTCTAATACCAATTGATATCTTTTATGAATCATTTCCAAGAATTTTCAACATGCTTATAGAAAAATTAAAGACTAAAACATATATTATCCATGCTTTTGTCTTCTGTAATTTTGATTTGTTTTATTTCCTATCACCTTCATTCTTTTCTTTTCTCTTGATGATTGAGAATTTTTGTAATGTTTTTGTAAATGAAAATTGTCAATTGTTTGTTTGTTTGCTTGCTTTCTTGCTTGTTTTTTAGTTTAAAAGAGAGAGGAAAATGGTTTATGAACCCATTTGAGTCCAACATCTTTAAACACTCAATAACCATCATTTTGGATTCTTTATTAGACTTAATATACTAAATTACACATGCCACTTTAGTTGAGAATTAATCTAATACATGAATTTATGATTGGCTCCTTCATAAAGTAAGAAAATATTTTTTAAGAAAATTTGATTTAGGTTTTTCATTTATCTCTTTTATTTCTTTATATCATTTCAAATGATTTTATTAAGGTGATTCGATCAGAAAAATTATAAAATTATTTCGTTATATTCATGATTTAATCATAAATAAACTAATTTTATAATTATTTATAAAATAATTAAAATATCTTTAATTATTTAACTTGATTGTTCCTTTATTGTTATTAATTTGATTTATCCTTAAGATTGTTGTAAAAGTTATATATTTTGTTTGAATTTTCATTTTGAAAATCAAACAACAAACGCCTTGGGTGCATAACATTTTTGGAAAATGAAAGCCTTATTATCTTTGTTTTACTTGAATATATCATGATAATAAAAATTAAACTAAAAAAGGAATAAACCTCCTAAAGCTCATCAATGATGTTGAAGTTTAGTGTTGTTGAAGGTGGTAGCATCGTTTTGACAGTATGCTATTTTTTATAGGGACGAAGATAGCAATTAGAAAACAATAGGAACAATGATTAAGGACAAAGAGGCAATGTTTTGTTGAATGTAGGACATGAAGTCTCTAGTTACAGAAGCTCTAAGTGATTCCATGTTAAGGATGATCTAGCATAAGACACAACTTAGAAAGGTGTTAGATGGTGAAACCAGAAACAAATGACGTAGAATAAGACCATGATGAGAAGTAAGCGATGCATAGGAATTGGGATTACTAACGGTTAACAACTGCACACGCCAGCCAACTCCTCTATTGTGCTTCCTTATAAAATTTGACTAGTGTGCGTAGAACACACACTAGACATCATTTGATTAAAACTAGCCTTAATTCTTAATTAAACTTAATTAGATAGTTCAAAATTACTTTAATTTCCTAGTAAAACTTTGAAAATTATTTTCTAATTGATTATATATTATTTCTAAAAGTTCAAATTTAATTAGTAATTGTTTCAAGTAGAGTTTTTAAAGATTATATTTCAAATTAGTTTATCTTAAAGATCATTAAAGAAATAATCGAACCTTCAAATACACTCACTTGGATGTTGGGAGGCTCTACCAAGGCAGTCATGCAAACTATAGAGATCCTCAACTTAAACACTGATGAGAAGTTATTAGTTTGCTCTGGTTTTATTTTGTTATTAATTTTTTGTTTTGTAGGGTTTATGTATAGAGTAAGAATTGCCTCATTAAAGGGGAAACAACCCTAAATTCCAAACTTATAGTGCCTACATGGTACTTCTAGGAGGTCTCCTTTTGGAACTATGGGCAACAGATTATTTTGCATTCTAAACATTGACTCCAAGAAAATGAAGGTGAATCACAACAGAAGCACCATGACCACTATGTAGCCCACTTTAACAGGAGAAGGAAGATAGCAAGAAGAACCATCCCAACTTTCTCCCGTTCACCTGAGTAGGCCAACTAATCCTACTAAGAGTCCTCAAAAGACTCTATGTTGGCCTATACTTCCTATCAAACCAAAGTTATCTGAGAGAATGGAAGACCTTGTCAATTTTCATAGAAGGAAAAGAACAAAAGTTGATCTTTACGAGGGACCCTCAATCAGAAGCGGCGAAGATTCCATCCAATGCCTTACTCGAGTTAAGCCAGAAAACTTGTCTTCTTAGTTTGTTTCTTAGGTCCTTATATTATTTGTTGATTTATTACTACTGTTTTTGTGAAAGTCAGCTAGTCTATTTTGGGTTTGGCTTTTGGAAGCCTTTATCTCTTTTCCTTTAAGTTTCTCTTATTCCTTTGGTAAGGCTAGCTGCATGAAGCTATCTCTAGTTTTTTTCATAATCTTTCTTTTGATTAATCTATTTTATTGATTTATTAAAAAAATCATTAGTGTAATGTGATTATATTAACTCAAATGAGAACTAAAATTTAAAATTATTAAATTCCTCATTTAAATATTAAGTCCATATTTAGAATGAGCTTTTTTTTCTTTTTATGTTTTGAGTATAAACAAAAATTTTATTTAATGTAATTCTCTTTAGGTAAAATCAAGAGCCTATTCACTTGATTATTTTTAACCTTAATTTAATAAATCTTAATTAAATTTATTATTTAGAAGAGCAAACTTATGATCATGTAAAATTAGAGGCATGAGTACAAACAAAAATGATATCAAAGAGTTAATACCTAATTGATTTATGACTCTCAAGAGATATGATTGATAAATATTTTACATATCTAATTTAGATTTATTTGCTTAGTGAGGAAAATTCCAAGTCAATTGAATTAAATAGGATCCATACTTACTAAAATTTTATTTGAAAATTTCTTAAATTAATAGAAAAGGTCATTAATTTATTTAAAATTTTAGGAGTAGTAAAACATTTTAGTAAAGTCTATTGGCTCTATATGAAATCTAAGAAGGGGGAGGAGGTGAATTAGGTGTGACAAATTTTCCAAGTCTTGTTTTTCTAATTCTAAAATCCACTGTAAAACAAAATTAATGAAATAAGAAAATAAGAAAATATATAAAAATATTAATATAACTTAAATTAAAAAGAAATGTGTAAAATGAATACAGTAAGGAAAGAAATGGTAGATCGGTTTATAGTAGTTTGACGCATAAATCTCGACTAATTACAATCTCTAAGTCACACTTAAAATTTATTTATAATTTTTTATAGTAAAATGTAACCCTTATACCAAAACTTATTTTTAATAAAGAACAACCTTATAGCTTAATTTTAATAGTCTTATAAGAAAATACACATAAAACATATTTAACTTGCTCAACTAATGAGTTTAAAAGAGTTTGCAAAGGAAGAAAAAACAATGATGAATATCACCAAGTGTCATAGCCACACACACTCCAAAAACAATTTATTGATCACTTTTACACTACTATGCAGTTATACATACTTTAATTCAACTAATGCATAAACAACACTCTAATATACCTATTTATAGGCCTAAAAATCACAAAATAAATTTTATAACTATTGGAGACATTAAATGACAAAATTTTCTAGTTAGAAACTAGCCTTTGGAGTTGTATCGTGATTGTTGGCCAACTATTTCCATGCATTGGTCGATTGCTGACTTAAGTTGGTCGACCAATCCATAAAAACAACGTTGTTTAACCTAAAATTTAATTCACCATTTAGTGTCTAAACAAATTTCACCCAATTAATTTCAAAACATCATACCTTGGTCTACCACTCTAATCTGTACCTATTGAATAATTCCTTACAAAAACCTACACAAATCGACCATTCAACCTATATTAATCAATTAATGCCTAAAAGAAATAGTTTTTAACATTTCAACAAATCTTCCTAAGTTTTTAAAATTTCCCAAAAAACATTAAAATAATTATTTTTAATAAAAGTTGACACATTCACAGTTTGAAAAGTTTCATAAAGATATGCTAATGCATCATAAGAATCTACTTTGAAATTTCCCCAAAATATTCCTTTAGAATATGAAATCACTATATAATAAAAAAAATACATAGAATAACCTATTCAATTATTATGTATCATGCGAAAATGCTTTCTCCCATCTTTAACCTTCCTAAGAAACTCATTGTTCAAACATTATTTTCTCTTGCCTTTAACATACAGATAATCTTACACTTGAGTCCTCTCATATTCTCCTACACTTGACTCTTCATACATTTTCTTGTTAAACCATTCAATCTTCAACCTAGTTTAATCTTCTTTTCAAATCCCGTTGATTCTTTTCCTGGACTACCTCTCAAAATAATGCACAGTACCATAGGATCTTCTCCCCTAAAAGTATTTTCCCTTTTAGAACTAACTTTTGAAAAAGTTAGTTCAGTTTTCCCAATACCCTTTTTGTCACCTTCCTACTCAATTCTCTTATCTATGTCTCCCTCCTCAAACATCATCCTTCTCTTCTTAGAATGATTCTACAAATGAAGATTCCAACATTAAGAGAACCTGGTGATAGGGGGTGGGGGATTTCAATCTTAGGAATGTTAAGCTCTCTTTAATCCCTTCATTAACTTTAAACGGAGAGAGTAAAGTTATGACTCCATTAAAGGTACTAAAGAATGGTGCAGTCAGATGGTCATAGTCTATGACAGGATTCTTTGTGAAAAAAGAGAGTGGAATATCTATTAATGAAATAATAGGTAGTCAATCAATAAAAGAAGTGGGTTTATAGGAAGTGCAATTGTTGGACCAAGAGCTAATCCTTTTCATAATCAATTCAGTGTTTAATACGAATAAGATTATTAAGGCTAGTTTATAATCTGTAGCCAATAGACCCTTATTTTAACAAAATGTAAACCTGGCTTGAAGATTGAAGGGATGAAGTTGAAGCATATTCCTATATGGATCCAAATATATAAAGTCCTACTTAGATATTGCTTAACCTTAAGACTAAGATATTTGGAAAGTGTTATTAGGAAGCCTCTCTTCAAGGATGAAAGTGTTATTAGGAAGCCTCTCTTTAAAGATGAAAGTGTTAAGTTATGCTAAGATATGTGTAGCGGAATTTTAGGGACAAAATCTACCTAAAAACATTCAATCATGAGATTTAACTATGAAGAGGTATTGATAAAAGATTCTCCACCCGTTTCTTACCAATGGAAACTAGTTTGGAAGTATATGTAAAAGAAGTGTACACTTATTAGTTTAACATTAAACAGAGATGATTTTGATGAACTAAATGCCCTAAAAGAGTCACAAAAATTACCTAAGCAGTCTCAGAAGATAGTTTTGCAAGTTTAATTAAGAGATGCAGAGGATGCAATTCAATAGGATTTAATTGAACTTCAGGAATAGCTAAGGGTAACTACACCCTTGAAGAGGGACCTATATGATAGGTGGAGAATATGTGCCAATATAGATCAACTAGCCTCCAGACTAAATATACTAGAAACAAGTGCAATTGAGGTTCACCTATGCATCCCATCAATTTTATGGATTTACACGATGTAGCCTCCAAGAGGCAAGAGATGTTCAGTTACTTGAAATTGACATAATGTCATCCAAAGAAACCTTAACTAATATTGCAACATCCCCTTATAACTTAAAATATAGGATGGAGAAACTAATGTATCAAAGAATGGAACTTGTAGATGTGAAGGGTGTATTATTAAGGGCTCTAATAGGAAACTCATGAGGTAACAATGTGAGGGAAAATTTTGAAGGGGATCATAGATTTAAAATGATTCCACTTAGGAGCTCAACTAGGAAACCCAAGAATAAAGTAATACTACCACCATCTCCCACCTACTTATTTTATTAATAGCTTGTAATGTAAGGGACTTAAATATCCCAAATAAATAGTAGGCTATTTCTAATTATCTAAAGTTAATTAATCCTTGGTTGATTAGCTTTTTAGAAACAAAAATTAAAACAAGAACGTACCTCAGATTTATTATTCTTTCATAAGCATTGGAATGTTATTTCTAATTACCAGCATCATTATTATTGGTCCTAATTAGTGCTTAAGAGGAGGGGGTGAATAAGTTCTTTAAAATTTTTTAACTTAGAGAATCCTAATTACACAAACCCTCTAAACAATTATAAAGAAGCTTAATCAACAATTGAATAAGTAATATAAAAAATTTAATAAGAAATGTGAACAACTTGCACTACTGTAAAGCCTTAAGTAAAAAGTCAATGGTAAGAATGGGAAAAACTAATTTTATAGTGATTCGGTATCAATCTCTCCACCTATGTTCACTTCCCAAAACATTGTTAGGTATTTAACTATCTCAAAAATTCAAACCTACAACTTCGTGATCCCCTTTTTAAGGTTTAAGGGTAACCTTCACAACAACACAAGTTACAATCTCACAAACCATCAAAATACATTTGAAAAGTGTTTCACTTAACTCACAAATTGTTTGAGACGCGCTTACTAATCATTAAGAATGTATTCATAATACCAAAACATAACATTCATAATATATTAACCAAAACTCTATGAAACTTCACAAAAAATGCTTTAATTCACATTTAGATGTGCTTCACATTTAATGCGTACATTACACACTCCTTACTGCACATATTTATAGTGAAAAATTAGCCTACTAGTCCTTTATGACCATCGTGAAATGTTAAAAATCATTTAATTCATTTTCTCATTGGCTTTTCCCATTGGTGTGTAATTCTCACCAACATCGATTGACCAATGCATGCATCAATTGACTAGTGACTGATCAATCGATACAATACACTAGTCGACTAGTATAGTGAAAAATAGTATACAGGTCATCCAACCAAACCCTATGGTCAACTATTGAATGGTCAATTACTACTGATTAACTACTAATTATGCAGACTGGTTTTTCACGTTTTCTACACATTCAAACACTTATAAGTTAATCCAAAACACTTACCAACACTTCGAAAATTTTTATTAACTCATACACTTATTGAAAACTTCTCTAAAAATATTTTTACTTATTAAGATGATTATTTTAAAGCATTTTCTACACATTTTTTTCTTGATTATGTAACTGATATCTATAATCTAAACATGAATGTAATTATGCATGAAATGACACCTTTAAACACAATAATGAGATCACGTAAAACTTACATTAAAAAATATAATAGTAAACTTATTCAAAAGGAAACTTAGTATTCTAACTTAAGTCCTCTTCACTTCATTTACATAAGCTCTATTTTAGTTCTAAGACTCTAAAATTTATTTCTTTAATACTTCATCAAGATATCTATCTTTCCAAAACCTTAAACACAATAAGACCTTAGTATAAAGATTATTTTTATCATCATCAAAACAAGGTAGAACCTTATTTGGTTCAACAATCCCCTCCTTTTTAATGATGACAAAGTCATATGATATTATACACTATAAAATCAAAGCAAATACCAAAACAAATATTACTACTGAAAATTCACTAAATACCATATAAACATTATTCACTAAAACTCCAAAAAATAATAACTATATTTCAATACAATATTAAAAAAATATTATAGATCAAAATCATAATTCTATATCAAAACAGATATACATTACGAAATAATAAAAAACTATCACATTATTAAAATTTTGCTAAGTCCCTTTAAATTAATCATAATTTAGAAAAAAAACTTAAATTTCAAATTTATTACAACTTTAACAAAATTAAATTCTTTACAACTCCCGTAAGTTGATTAAAATTCATCACTCTCCTTAAATTCATGCATTAAGTCATCAAAAAAACTTTACTTCCTCTAAGTTATACATCATATCACCTATAACTTTCCCCTTTATAGAATCAACCAAAAGGTAAATATAAATAAACAAACAAATATAATGAGAATACCCAAGTATCATAATGAACTACCATGTATCATGCTTAACTCTCTTTTAATCATAGAAAACATATTCTTACACATTGGTTTAGTAAAGATGTTTGATAATTTTATGCATTGTATCTATAAAATCTAATTTGATATTCCCATTTCAAACATGATATGTAATGAAATAATACCAAATTTCTATATGTTTTATCTTAGAATGTTAAATGGGATTTTTTGTTAGGAAAATTGAACTTGTTTTTATCATACCTAACAAGTATTTTTGTTAAGCTTAATCCTATAATTCCAAAATTATTTTCTAAGCTATAAAATTTATGTAGAACAACTATTGACAACAACATATTCAGGTTCTAACGTGGACAAGGCTACCAAATTTTATTTCCTACTAAACTAGGACACTAATGCACAGCCTAAAAACTGATATGCACTAGATGTACTCTTCTTATCCAATAAACTACCTGCATTATCTGCATCTGAATACCCAACCAAAATCTAAAAATGTGTTTCTAGGGTACCAAAGTACTTTTATTATAGCATATCAATACCTAAGGATGAAATTTAAGACTAATAAATGTAACTCTTTAGGACATGCTTGAAACCTAATCTATAAGCATATACTAAATATTAAATTAGGTATAATAACCATTAAATACAATAAATTACCAATAATACATTAATATTATTGATACATACGAGTTTACCTTCATCATCCTTGTTCAACTTAGTGTACATGCTCATAGGTGTGCCTAAATGTTTTGCTTGGTCCATTCCAAAGTGTTTAACTCCTGTCACTTAATTTTTTCTTTGACTTGTTTAGTTACATATTCATTTTATAGAAAATTTCTCATAAACTGCTTAACTGATCTAATTAACATTTTTAAAGGATGAGATGGGAATTCTAATAAGCATACATACTATTGAAAATTAATATGATCAACTAGACTTCACTTTTATAGGATAGACTTTTGTTGCACAATCTTCTAATCCTTTTAAAAAAATTTCTTAAACAAAAATCTATTTTTTGAATTATTTCATCTTATTCCATGATCTAAGTGGAGGCAGGAACATATTACACCATTATTTTGAACTAAAACGAGGGATTTCAAGAAATTATATATCTACTAACTCTATTAAAAATTGAAGCTTAATGGTCAATCTCATATCTACACTATCTTAACTTGGTTAGATAGAATAAGGCATAGGAAAACAAGTATGAGTTAGTGACAAAAAGAATTTTGCATCAAGCTATCATGTGCATCCATGATTCCACTAGGTTTGAAAGAAAATGAAAGAAATCGAAAGAAAAGAAGCTTCCAGCCACAATACAATTAAGTTCAGCTTAAAGATGGAAAAGGGAAGGAGTACATGGCTTCTTTGCATAAAAGCTTCCACCTATCACTCAGTACATGGCTCTACACTACTAAGTGTTAAGGAAATAAAGTTGTGCCTTTGCTAATAGCTATAAATTTTTGTGTAGTAGTAAGCACTTGATCCTAAAAAGTGGTATCAAAGCGAGGTCGCAAGTTCAAGTCTCCCAGGTTAGTGTTGGGGGGTGATTGTTAGCCTTATGGGTCAGCACCACCCTTTGACTCAATAAAACATAACTAGTCATGGAGTAACCACCTAACCCACCACACTTA
Organism: Pinacopodium congolense; assembly: GCA_028565735.1. Classification (NCBI taxonomy): domain Eukaryota; kingdom Viridiplantae; phylum Streptophyta; class Magnoliopsida; order Malpighiales; family Erythroxylaceae; genus Pinacopodium; species Pinacopodium congolense. Next base: position 14,784 of record JAOXYD010014754.1, read on the forward strand.
CTAGATGCAACCCATCTTTCCCACCTTTTATGTGGTATGGGGCTCTACGCTACCAATTGTTAAGGAAATAAAGTTGTACCTCTGTTAATACCTATAGCTTTTGGTGTAATGATAAGCGCTTATTCCTGAAAAGAATTATTGAATGAAGGTATGGTTCCTCCTTTTTTTTTATGATAATAAAACATCTTTACTAATGTATTATGGAGTTTGTTGTATTTGATGAGATAGGTTGATGAAGAACTTGTTTTAAAGTGCAAAAGTGGAGCCTTAAAGTTGAAGGTATGGTTGAATTTTATGTCGAAGTATTAAAGAGCATGTGGAAATGAATAGAGACCAAGTTGATGAGTAGAGAATCATTGAATGTGAACTTAAATATTGAAGATTTGATCACGTTTAAGAGTAGTGTGTTTGATAGCTGTTTATGTAAGTCTTATTGTAAGTCTTTTCTTTGATCTTACCATGTGTTGAAAAGGCGCACATCACGCATATTGCATTCAAGTTTAGAATATTACATATAGGATGCATAATTAAGAGGTTTTGTATATGATTGTTATGTATGAAAATCCTCTTGATGAATGGATAAATGCATGTATGATATTGCATTTGTTAAGGTGTGAGTGAATGATTAAAGGATAAGTGAATTAATTGGTAATTAGGTTAAACTAGCATGACTTATGTGGTAAGTCTTTATTTGTGTAGTCTGTAAGTTATATGAGGTTGTATGATGAAAATTAAAGAGTTAAGATTAAGGAAAGTTGGTAAATTGAATGAATGATTGAGTAAAAGTGTATGAAATTGAGTTCAGAAGTGGTTTGGTGATGTTTAGAAATATATGAAATGTATTAGAAAGTATATCAATATGTTAGGAATTAATTTGGATTGGATTGAATGTGTTTTGGTTAAGTTTTTATGTGTGTTTAGGAGATCAACGACAGTTATAAGGGAGTTGAATGGTGCCATTGTTAACCCACGTTAAAGTCCTAGTTTTGAAGATCAATGACAGTGCATAATATTATCAATGATGCCATTATACGTTGAAGAAATCCTCGTTGAAGTCGCTTAATAGGTGTGTGAAGGCTAGTTTTTAATAGGAAAATGTATTAATTGCTTTAGAACATTGGAAAATGGTAGAAAATGACTAGTTTAAGGTTCTAAGCCTATAAATAGGTCTTTTTGCATGAGTTTTATCATCAAGAGTGTGAAAAAAAAAACATAGAATGTGATTTGAGCATTGTTTATTAGTTTTTAGTTAACTATTATTTAAGTTCTTGTATGGGCTTTGTGAGCTTCATTATTGCATACACTTTCAAGTGGTGTGTGAACCCTTAAACACTTAGTTTGATGATTTGGGAAGCATAGTTTGTGGGATGATTATTTTATTAGAGAAATTCTTATTAAGAGGGTTGTACTCAAGTCCTAGAAAAGGGAGAGTTTGTGAGGTTATTCTTAAGTCTAGTGAAAGAGAATTGCAAAGGTTATCCTTGAGCCTTAAAAAGGATTTTTAACTTGTTCCTTGTTATAGTGAAAATATCAATAGGTTATTAGCAACCAAACATAGGGGAAAGTGAACCTCTCCGAACTAGTATAAATCGATTTATCTCTCTTCCCTACAATTTTATCTTTATGTCGTAAATTTATTTCAATTGTATTTATATTATTGTTTAACTCATAAATTACGTTTATATCATTGATAAATGTTAGGAGTGATCTACATTGGTTTTTATGCAATGTTTTAATGTGTTTTCACTCTTAAATATCTATAAAATTATCATATTTATGAGTTTTTTATTAGGTTTAAGACTACTTGAACTTAATTAGATTTAAAAGAATAAAAAAGGAGCTCAAAGATTCAAATGGAAGCAATTTCACTATGTTGGAACAATCCATCAATGGTGGGTACTGGGAAGATAAATGATATGGTGAACAGTTTGAGATACTTTTAGAACTAGAAGAGGTGTGGAATCAGTTTGAGGACTTAGAGCATCATGTTATGAAGTTTCACTCTAAATTTAAAGGCATATGGCAAGCCATGAAGGATGCATCAAGAGAAGAGTAAGAAAAACTCAAATAAGCATCAACTTTGGTATAGGTGAGTTTGGTGATGCATTAGGTGCAATTTTAGAGCTTATATTTTTGTAAAAACTTATGGGATGTAAGAATATCATGTGAAGAATCTACATATCAAATGTCATGGCCATTAGAGGGGCAGAAGCTATCAATTTCTGAGACTTAAACATAGGCAATAAAATGGCTTCATTCTTATGGTATTTTTGAAGGACAAAGTTGATAAATAAATAAAAACATCCTAAAGCCCTAGAAATCAGATAAATCGTCAAAAAAACATCTTAAACCCCTAGCGACCACCCAAGACCTATAAAAAGGTCTTAAACACAAAGAAAAGGAGACTTTGGAGGCTAGAACAGATTAAAGAACATGGTTCTTAAATTGTTCTTATTCTTAGTTAGGTTTTAGTTTAGGGTTTGTTTTCTATTATTCTTTCTTCACATTAGGCAAGTGGATTAGAGCATTCAAGGTGGATTGGAAAGTGGGTTTCAATGATTCAGACTAATTTCATTTGTATTCCTTCATCTAATATTTTTTCTGATTTGCCATCTAAGTTAGGTTTTTAGATGATTAAAGGGCCTATAACCATGAGTTTTTAATTGTTGGAAGATTAACTAAGTGACACAATTGAATTTAGGTGTTGACCAACTCTAAATTTTTTTGTAAGGGTTCTTATATCTAATGAACTTAGGTTTAAGCATCTTAAGATTCATTCCTTTTATTCCATTTTTTTGTTAAACCAAATAAATGAATTAAGTTTAAAAGAGAAGAGGTATTTCCATAATTTGTGGTTGTATCTTGTTTTTGTGATGAATGCCTTAAATCTATCCAAGAAATTGTTTCTTGTTTGTTTAACCCATTTAAATTTAAGGCCCTAACTAATTTATCGTTTGTTAGACTCTTAATTCATTAGCTCATATTTAGATTGAATGTTGTTTCTTTTTATTTTAGTTAATTCCTTTTTATTTTTATTTTTTATTAATCAATCAATTTGGATTCGTCTAGATAATCAAACATTGATTAACTTAGTATTATGCTCAGATTCCTCAAGAGACAATATTCAGTTTCTTACCATTTTATACTACTTGTTGTTAAGGTGCACTTACCTTTGGTTGTTCCAGAATTAGATTGATTCAAAATTAGAGTTTAGTTAGACCGTAACAAGTTTTTGACTCCGTTGCTAGGGATTCTAGTTGTTAATACTAGGGATATTAGTGTTGATTATTCTAGACTTTATTTGTTTTATAAAATTATTTTATCATGCTTAAGTTTGGGTTATGTACATAGTTGTATTCTTGAGATCGTAGGTAGACATCCACATGGATAGGTAAGATTATCTAGACTACCATTAGTATGATGACTATGTGGCTTCAGTTGATGGAGGAAGAGTTGAGTGGATGGCTTATGAGCATCATAAGACCTATACCTATGGATATAATAGGATGCACCATTTAGATATTTTCTAGAATGCTCAAGCTTACTTGAGCCACCATAATGGGGATGTTATTACCAACAAAAAGAAGATTCAAGACTGATAGAGCTACTAGAGAACGCCATATCCACCTTAGGAGCTTAATTTGAAGGTGTAGAGGCATTTATTTTAAGCTTGGCATTGCAAGCAGCTCAATCAACTTAATAAGAAGAGGAGTCAAGATTGGAAGAACTTATCACTAAATTCATATATGTAAATGAGGCTCTGTTAAGTAATTTAGAAGCTTTCTTCCATAGTTTAATGACACAGATGGGACAACTAGTTGGATTAAATTGGACCATGAACAAGAAAGTATATCTAACATTCCAAAAGTGGAGCCAACTGCGGAGCTAATTCGTGAACCAATAAAAAAGGAAGAAAATTTTGTTGATGTTGCAGACTTCACTGAAGGAAAATAGATACCTTTTTTATTGATTTTATTAGTATAACAATTGTTGACTGTAGGTAAGAAATTGGGTATCAAAATCCTTTGTTAAGGTGCCTTATACAAGCAACTAGAGGAATGGAGAGCAAAATGGTAGTAGGTATCAAGGCTCATTCGTTATTGGCAAGTCATCCTTGACATGAAAAATCAGCTAAAGGTATGGATTTAGGAAGAGAATCATTATTCTCTAATGTTAAGTTCCAGCTAAAAGACCTTAAAGAAGCACTTATTGGGAGGTAATCCAACAATTTATGTTTAAGTACTTGCTTTCTAACAGGATCGTATATTTTAATTTCTGTTTAGTTTACATTTTTTTATTCTTTATTCTTTCCCTTCTCTTTTATGGCATGATCTCTTATCTCTTAGTTGCTATGGATAGATAGTAGAGTGACAACAAACACATTTAGGGGAATTTTTTCCCCTTCTTTATCCCTTTATTGTTATTTATGTTATTTGAAAATTGAGGACGATGATCAATTCAAGTGTGGGGATAAAGGGAGTAGTATAGATATTTATCTCCAGTTGAATTATTGTAACTTGAAAGGGATTACTTTAGATGTTTTCTTAGAATAACTTTGTAAGTTAGTTGATTGTTAATTGATTTACTACTGTTAATTGATTTACTCTAATATGATGTGGTTAATATTAAACAACTGATTGTTAATTGATTTACTCTAATGCGGTTGTTGTAGTTAATGTGGTAAATATTGAATGACTCTTGATTAGCTACTAACTTTCATTTTTATTTTGTGTGATTGTACGTGTTTGTTGACCCTTATATGCAATATTAGGTTTCTAAGGACATTTTATATGGATTTTTATGCAAGTTTGGAATGAGGCATTTGTTTGAGTGTTTTTATTTATTTAAAGTAAAAAGAATTATGTGAATAAGTGAGCATAAATAAATTAACTCTATTGGCTTCATACCGATAAAAAGGTTGAAGTTAAAGAGATGTGCAAGTAACTAATTGATGTGAGGTGACGTAGCTAAGTAACCAGGGGTGTTCATAACAAGGTGTTCACTTTTGCATCAAAAGACTAAGTCACTTCTCAACCAATCCTATAATGCTCCAATAAAAAAAAGAGAAGAAAAATAAAAAGTTAATTTATCTTCGAACAAGTTTGTATGATGATTTGTAAAGATATAACGGGATGCTTAATATTGTGTATAAGAGGTTGCCTTGACTAACTGTATGAATATGTGTAATTTGAGTCATGTCTCAGTTATAATGGAGTTTTGAGATATTAATTATGTTAATTTCAATTATTTGTGCTTTACTATTCCAAATAACTCTAAAATATTTTTGAACCTATTATACTTGAGTGTCTAAGTAGCTATTTGAGGACAAGCAATAGTTCAAGTGTGGGATTATTGTTAGGAGTGATTTACATTGGTTTTTATGCTATGTTTTAATGTGTTTTCACTCCTAAATATCTATAAAATTGCCATATCTATGATTTCTTTTAATTATACTGCTAGTTTAAGGTATTTGGACTTAATTGGATTGAAAAGAATAAAAAAGGAGCTGAAAGACACAAATAGAATCCATTTCACTATGTTGGAAGAATTCATCAACTGTGGGTGCTAGGAAGATAAATGATATGGTGAGCATTTTGAGGAACTTCTAGAACTAGAAGAGGTGTGGAATTAATTTGAGGACTTAGGGTGTCATGTTATGAAGTTTCACTCCAAATTTCAAGGCCATATGACAAGCCATGAAGGATGCATTAAGAGAAGAGCAAGAGAAACTCAAATAAGCACTAACTTTGGTACAGGTGAGTTTGGTGATGCATTAGGTACACTTTTAGAGCTTATATTATTCTAAAAACTAATCAGGTGTAAGCATATAACATTACATACCAAAATTCATGGCCATTAGAGGTGTATAAAAGGAGTAAAAGTAGAAAACACAAAGAGGGACAAAAACTGTCAACTTTTGGGACTTAAAAATGGCGTCGTTTTTATAGTATTTTTGAAAACAAAATTGAAAAATCATATAAAAACGTTCTAAAGTCTTGCAAACACCCAATACCTATATAAAGGTCTTCAAAACATAGAAAAGGCAGATTTTAGAGGCCAGATAAATTGAAGAGGAGAGTTTTTAGAATGTTCCTATTCTTAGTTTTAGTTTAAGTGTTGTTTTCTATGATTCTTTCTTCACATTAGGCAAGTGGATTAAAGCCTTTAAGAGCATTCAAGGTGGGTTGGAGAGTGGGTTTCAATGATTTAGATTGTTAAACCATGGTGATTCTAATCTTATGTTTTGATGATGACAAAACATTATTACTATTAATCTTTAAGTCTTTAATTCTTTATAAGATAGTTTGATGTGTAAAGTGTAAGAGCATATATGTGGAGCCTAAGGTATAAGAGATATCTTGAAGATCTTGAAGAGATTGAAGAATGGATCAAGCATTAAAGAGTTAGAATGAAGCTCAAGTAATGATCAAGCTTGAGAAGCTTGAAGATTAAGAGAATGAATATGTGGAGCCTAAGGTAGAAGAGTCATCTTGAAGATCTTAAAGAGATTGAAGAATGGATCAACCATTAAAGAGTTAGAATGAGGCTTAAGTAATGATCAAGCTTGAGCAACTTGAAGATCAAGATAATGAAGATCAAGTAGTTTAGAAAGAGTTTAGGAAAAGGGCTTAAATTGTAAGTGTCTTAAACTTGATCTTAATCAATGCTTGAAAAGGGCTCTCACATTTGGATGAACATTTGCATATAGGCATATAAGAGTTGAATTGTGGTTTTAGTGATTACTTTAACTTGATTGTGGCTTTGACATATTAAAAATTGAATTAAAATGACATTTAGGCCATATATTGCATAATTAAGTTGGATTGTGAGTAATTGATTTAATGTATGTTTATTGACATTGAGGCCATATGGTGCATAATTAAGTTGGATTGTGAGTAATTGATTTAATGTATGTTTATTGATATGTTTAAGTGCATTACAATATTGCTTAAGTGTTGGTCAGGTATGTTTGAATTTATTTGAACATCTTTGTAATATGAACTTATGATGTATGAAGTGATTAAAAAGGTTTTAAAGTTGGTTAAAATAAAAAAGTTTTCATAATCAAGGCAATTCTAATGTTCTGAATTGATTGAAATGTTTTGATGATTTAAATAGCCTTGAATTATGCTTTAAAACTTGCTTGAAGTGTTGTTTATTTTTAGGAATTTGTTTGAAATGTTTTGGCGGGGTGATCTTCATTAACAGTACCCTGATGAAGGGCTGTTTATCCCCCCTGTCCGGGAGCATCAACGATGGTGTGTTCTATGAACAACGACGCCATTGATGATCCCAGAAGGCGTTGTTTTACTCAGAGACTTTAACGACTAGTTTTAAGGTTTTGGACTAAACAACTTTTTAACCTCCCAAACAGTTAGTTTTTATTTTTAAAGACTTCAAACCTCTCCCATCACTATATATATGATTCCTAAACATTTATAACAAGTTTAGAACCTTTGACAAACGAATTACAAGATTAAATCTCTCAAATACTCAAATCTTTCTTTAGTTTCTGTGCAGTTTTCATTCAATCTCTATTTTCTTGATTTAAATCATTTTGAGTACGGAAAAGTTTATGTTTTCTATTAGTTTAGATATAAAATAATCTTAGAAAGCTTCTATTTGATTTTTTGATTCATTATTTCATTTGTTTTGAGCTTTCAAAGATCAACATGCCAAAACTATCTCTGATTTGGTTAAACTTTTCTGAACTTCTGTGTTCTTAAATTTTAAGCTAGAAAACTATTTTATTGATTCAAAATTATCATACACATTTTGCTTAAGGTCTCAAGAGAGCATAGGATCTTTTAATTCAATTTTTAAGCACTCAAATCGTGTGTTTGAGCTCAAAGAACATAGACTACTAAAAACTGTTTAAACTAACAATTTTTCTCTGCAGCTTCTTTATTGACTTTGATTTTAATTTTTAATCAGTTGCTGGGTGTGGGAATTTATTGTTTTGAGTTTGCGTAAGGTCCTAGGAGGTTGCTAGTATATTTTTTTTCAATTATTAAGTGATTATATTATTTGTTTAAGCTTGAGTTTTACAGGTTGCTCAAAACTGTCCAAGTTTGACAGTCTTGACTTTAAGCTTGATTTTGTTTATTCGATTGATGTGCAAAAATTGTATCTATTGTGGCGATTGATTTTTAACTGATTGATTAAGGTTCTAGTAGGTTTTTTGCATTTATTTTACAAAATTTGATAGGTGAAATTCATTGATACATAAGTAGAAAAATATACCTTGCATATAGGTTCCATATTTAGACAACTTATGTTGATATTAATTGAATATGATTGTTTAAGAATTCATTTGTGCTTTTTCTAGATAAAATTGTTTGTTTATGAACTATTGAAGTGTTAGGAGGCTTCTTATAATTTTGGTTTGCTTCTAGAAGTTTCAGAATTGAGTTTATTGCATGAGCATTAGAGAAACACTATAGAAGGTGTGTTTTATGACTTAAAATGGGGGATTGACTTTGGCTGATTTGTCGGCTGCTCTTTGTCATTTAAAATAGAGTTTTTAGGTTACTCATGACCTGTAGAAATCAAGATTTGAATTGTAATAATCTTTGATTGTGAATTAGATTGGTTTAGGCCTTAATTATGCATTGAACATTCCATATTACATTTGTTGCATGTGAGCCCTTATCTTGTGTTGATTTTGATTAAGAGTGTCATAAGCTATATAAGCTTGGTTTAAAGCTCAAGGGAACTTGGATTAGGGGCTTTCCTTGTAGGAAAAAAGTTATAAATTTGGTTGTGGTTGAAAGGCTCCTCTTTGCCATTAAAAAGATTATTGTAAGGGTTACTCTTCACCCTCTTTGTGAAAAGCAAGATTGATAGGTTCCTCTTGACCTCTGAATCAAGATTGTTATATAGGTTTCTCTTGATCTTATAACAAGATTGGATTGGGTTCCTCTTAAACCTTGTAATCAAGATTGTGATAGGTTCGGTTCCTCTTGACTTAGAACAAGATTATATAAAGGTTCCTCTTGACCTTAAATCAAGATTGTTGTAAAGGTTCCTCTTGGCCTTTAAGTAAGATTGTTGTTAGTGAATTTCCAACAAGTTGTTAGAGAGAGGAAGTAGTCTATCTTTGGGGTAGGCGAACCTCTATAAATCTTTGTGTTTCTCTCTTCCCTAACTCCTTTATATTTGTGCATTTGTATTTACTTTATTATTGCTTGACATTGGCATAAAGTTTGTCCTTTATTTAGGTTGAATTTTAGTTAGAGATTGCATTGTATTAAAATTGGCCTAAGGTGTTTAAAGTGTTTTAATTCTGCAAGAAAGTTTTAAACACCCAATTTACCCCCCCTCTTGGGTGCCATAGGACTAAAAAACCCTAAAATAGATTTAGCAATGCATAATCTTATTCAGAACACATCTATTCAGATTTAAAATTCAAAGGTAAGGAAATAGAAGAGGAGAAAAGAATAAGATGCAGCTTGAAGCCTTGATATGAAAAATTTATAAAGTTGTATTGATCTTGATATTTTACTTTTTATCTTAAGTTTCTTCTTGTTTCCTCTTTCCAAAAGCTTTTCTTTTCCTCCTTAGGATATTGTCTAGCCTCCAAATGATAGCTTTTAGGGTTTCCATGTTTATTTTTAATCCAAAATATAAATTCAAGTTATTAAAAATCATGTTAACTTCACATCCCTTAAGGTCTGATGCATGTCACGATCGTGACCTAGAGTTTGGTTATGCTTCAGTCATGATTGTGACATTGTCACAAACATGAACAACTCTTTTCTTGCTCAAAATTCTTCATCTTCCTCTCCTTTCACAGCTTTCTTAGCTTTTCGCTCTTTCAAGTCCTTTCACTATAACTTCTTCTCCGCTTATCCTTTGACCTTGCAATTTTTGTGTGGAACTCAATACCATCACATTCTTGGTCTCCAAATTGATTACAGATCAATTCCATTTCCAAAAGTGCATCTAAAATTGCCAAAAAGTAACCCATAATTTACTTGTCACTTGTTTAAGCTTCTCTTGTTATGCTCTTAATGCATTTTTCATGGTATCTTCTATAACCTTGATATTTTATGTGGAACTTCATAACTTGATGCTCTAACTTTTAAAATTTATTCAACTTCTCTTCTAACTCTATAGGTGCATTAAAATGCTTAGCAAAGTCCTACATAGCATGAACAACCATCCAAAGCATTATAAGTAACATCTTATTCAATAATTAATATAATATGCACCCAAATCACATGGAATTGCCTTTTAAACCTAAGATAATAATTATGAAAAGATTCCTATAAAATGTATAATTAGGTGATATCACTTAGTATGTCAATCCATCAACATACTCTTATGATACAAACTCCATATAATCGTACCTCATCCTTATACAATAAATTAGTAATGATAGTTTGCATCATTAGTTTCAATACAAGGAATGAATTTTCATCTTTAGACAAATTATCAACTACAAAAAATTTAGAGTCTATAACATTTTTTAACCTATATAACCCTAACACACGATAAATAAAAAAAATGTCTTCTTATGGTTTACTAGCCTTGAGTAAGGATATATACGTTTCGATGGTGTAACCTTAAATTTAGCCTTATTATGTGATACATACACTATAAATTCTATGCACATCATGTCTTGTAATAAAAAAAGCTCATGTAACTCATCTAAGGCACTTTTAACATCAAATTGACCATAAAAACTACACCATTTTCCATAGAAACACATATCTCACATGTACAATAATTAGTCATACAAAGTTTATTTTCACAAAATAAATAATCATCATGTTTATAAAACTAAACAAAATACACTTTTTCATATATTGAATATGCATTTGCAAAGTCATTATCATTAGTATAAAATTAATTCACATATTCCTAAAAACTTTATATCTTAAAAGTAAGAATCCCATTTAAATTGGACATCAATAACTACATTATGATTGCCTTACTTAGTGACAAAGAAAAGTGGCAGTGAACTCCACCTATCTAACATGGAATTTATTCATTTTAGCTTTCGCCTTCTATTCGCTTTAAGAGCTTATGGTGATTATGCATGATGTACTCCTTAGGGTAAAAGTAATGTCTTAACATCTGCAATATTCCTATCAATGCATAAAGTTATATGTCATAAATTGGAAATTTATGGTTATCTCATTAAAATTTTCACTAAAGCAGGCTACTAATCTCTTCTCTTACACAACAATAAATCCAATACCTATTCTTAAGGAATCATAAATAATATTCAATATTTTATTAAAGTTAGGAAACATTAACAAAAATATTGGAAGTAACCTTTCTTCAATAATATTAAAAGCTCACTCTTATTATCTCAATGAAATCTTAATAATGTTTTTATAATTTCAATAATTGGTGTAATTATTGTAGTAAAGTCCTTATTAAACATTTGTTAAAGCTTTCAAAATCATGAAAACCTTTTATCTCAACTATGGATTTAGGTTTGAACCAGTCCTTAGTTGCTTTTAACATTTTCTTATCCCTAACCATTTTGTTATCCACCTTAAATCCTTTTCATTAACAGCATAACCAAGAGACATAATCAATTCCAAAAAGTAAAATTTTTAATATTAACACATAATTCTTTCTTTTTTACCTCGTTAAGCATGCATCTTATATAATAATGACACTCTTCTAAAATACTAATGTATAATAAAATATCATTAAAGCAAATAATTTGAAATATATCATTACATGCTTGCAACTTACTGTTTATCAATCTCATGAAACGTAATATGTTTATATTTTAAGAGAAAATGACATAACTAACCACTAATAGAAATCATACTTCATAATTAACTACTCATAGAAATCGTACTTTGTCTTAAATGTATTTTTTTCATTCATCATCTTGTCTTATTAGAGACTTGAGGCTATTGTCCCTTTTGTAATATGAAAATTTGTCAAGATTACTTCTCTAAGATGTCTTTCACATTAATGTACATCATGTTAATCTCTGAAATAGTTATTATATAACTTGTTAATTACGAAAAGTATTTTTTTTCTCTTTATTAGATTTTAAACCACCTTTAGAAAAACCATGTTTTTAAAATGTAAAAGAAATTTTTAGTTAAAAATTTTTAAACACTCCCTTATATGTATCATTTAAAAAAAAAAAGGCAAAATCAAACTACTTATGTTTAACTCTTAGCTTTTCTCGACACTAATTTGACCATTTTCCCCTTGCCACTCTTGGCCTCCTTTCAAGTTCATTAAAAACTAGTCTAAACTTAATCAAATATTTTGATTTTGTAAGTGTCCAAATCTAAGAGAACTCACTACCAAAGGAAGAAAGAAGTCTAATTAAATGAGAAATATGGAAATAAAAAAAAAAGACTAGTTAAAAATAAAAATTGAGATAACCATCTCTACAATATAGTGTTTTTGTATATATATATATGTATATGTAAATGATACCTCTAAAAATGGCCAATTACATGGGATTCATCACTTCATCTCCATTCTTCCTAATAGAATTCTAAGACATATTTGAAACTTTATCTTTATAAAACAACGACCCATCTAAATTATTAATCTTAAATGTCCCCATCCTTTTTTTCATATATAAAAATAAAAATATATCATTTTAGATTAAACTAATAAGGCTTCTTTGTTACGTAAGAACTATAGTTTTATAGTGGATCCAAGGTTACTAACTTTTAACTTATAGATATACACTTGAAGCTTGGAATATCTACTAAAACAATATTTAATTTATTTTTCAAAATTTCTTCTTGTCAACTCTATATATACTAGAATAGTGAAATATATTTATATTTTCTACTTTCTATTGTAGTCTAATTGTATTCTAATTTCTTTTCTAATCTAATCCTAGACCAACCAAAAGTAAACACACCTCATAGATAAAGAGTATAAAATGGTGAAATACCTAGTGTTGTCTCTTTAAAAATTTGAGCATAATATTAAATCAATTAATTTTTAATTAACTAGACCTTGTCTATTCTACTATATGTATACAAGCCATATCTTGTAGTATATTAAAATCGTTCTCTTAAGAAATGTGATTAGTCACCTAGCAACTTGAATTACACTTTGTTTAAGACAAATAATAAAATGAATGTAGTTGATTGAAATAAACTAAACAAGTTAACAATTGAACAATTGAGAACATATTAATGAAATTGAGATAAATAAATGATAAACACTTATAAAGTACTTGCATCCTTGTTTTGCCTTCCCCTTACCATATTAATTTAGTAATTTTTGACCTTAGATCTTATATAGTTTTTATTAACCTGTCTTGAGTTCTAATTAAGTGCCCCTAACTAAATTATGTATGAATTGACTTGCAATCTCTTGATGTCTTAAAACTCTTCCTAACTATCAACTAGTTTTGAAGCAATCCTATGGGTAATTAACAACTAATTAAGAACTCTCTTCAATTTATGTTTGTTAGCCAATTATGGTGCCAACTCTCTTTGCACAACATAAAATGAATGTGCTAATATAATCTCTTGATTTAAATTAGAAAAGAAGCATAATAATCGTCATAAAACATATGTATATTGAATCAATAAGATAAAAGTTTGGCAAAATAATTCAAAAGTAATACCTGAAATAAGCTTAGCAATCTATAATGTTAATCAAATACCTAATATTTAGATTCAACATACAAAGTCAAATAAGGAAAAGTGATGAGAAAAGGAATTGTAGCTTGATGATCTTGTGCTTCTAACCTTTATGCTAGAAAATCTAGAAATTGTAGTTGTTCTTAAATTCTTAGTGTTTGAT
>JAOXYD010014755.1:0-14946 GCA_028565735.1 Pinacopodium congolense
ATTGTAATAAGCTATAATAGTGGGAAGTATGATAACTAGATGGCAATTTGGGAGACTGATGGATGTAAGGATTAAAATAACTAAAGACAACAACTTATTTAGAATAATAATGGAATTTGCAATGCGCATCTCAAAAATAGAAATGAAGCAAACCCTTAAAATGAATGGGAAATAGCGATTATATAACATATATTCAAATTCTCCTTTCAAAAGCACATCATCTTTTGAAGTACTTCAGTGAAGAAGGCACTCACCATAAAATCCTATACCAAGCTAAAGTTTAAAAACTTTACCCAGCAATTTACTAGTAGCATCTTTCCCCGAAGGATATGTAAGATTTTCCCTTGGAAACTAGGTCTGGAGTAAATATAGTAAGGAAAACTACGTAAGTATCAGCACTTATAAATCATGTGAAGTGAGGATAAAAATGTTTTACGTCTAAAAATTTAGCAGCTTTTCCCATAGCATAAAGCAAAATAAAAAGATTATGTTTCAATATTTAACACAACTCGGAGCCAGAGATATAAAACTAAAATCAAAATGGGGAATTTACATAATTAGATATCACATCATTAAGTTGGCTAATGAAATGTACATAAACGACGTTCGAGCTACTCCTCTCTATGTTAACAAAGAATTTGACTATCTTTGGTAAATCTTCTAAATAAGAAACCCTCTCTAAGGTTGACTATTTATGAAGAAAACCTATCACCCTATAGATTAAACAATCCAAAACACTACATAAGTGTTGTATATGTGGCATATATATATCAATGATGCCGTCATGCCTTAATTGTTAACCGTTGTTCATAGAGACGCTCTGAATACAAAATGGCGGTTAAAGAAAAGATCAATGACATCATTTAGGTCACTTTAAACTACTGTTTAAGGTCGCAGAAAAATAATAAAACTGCTTCACTATCAAGAACGTAGGAAACTCAAGGTTTTCGAACTTCATTAAATTTATGTATTTTTGTTTTTTTATTTCTCTTTAATCTTTCTTACACATTATTTCTCAATAATAAACTATATTGCCTAGTTAAAAATTAATTGTAACATATTTAAACTAAAGAATTTAGCTTAATCACACATTGATCACTGCAATATTGTTGAAGTAAACCTAGGCGTGTGACATCTCACCCCGGCATATCTCGCCCGGACCTGGTAGCCCATAATCGGCTCGTCTTGTACAGCGGCCCTGCGAGTGAGAGCACTAGGATATTCATGCTGGGCATACATGTTTCTTACGCCTTTCCCACCGCTCGAACCCAAGACCAAGCCCTTCATAAGTGTCTTGGAAGCATGGTGAGTACCATTAAGCTTGCGGGGCCACTGAACAGGACGGGCCGATTATGGGCTGCCAGGTCCGGGCGAGATATGTCGGGGTGAGATGTCATAAGGCGAGCCAAGAAAACCAAGGAGATAATACCTTTTCATCCCTTCCACAAGGAAATCCTCAGTCCTACCAACAATGATAGGGTATTTTTTAATGTATTAGAAATCAAGAATTGGATTAGGGATTAGTTTCAAGAACATAGAGAGTAACACAAAAAGAAGAAGAGGACAGTTAGAATTTTATTGGAATGTTCATTGATATAGTAGTAGGTATTAACAACTATTATAACCATTGCCATGCCATTATACATCATATGTATGTCTCTTAATACAATGACATCATTTATTTATTTCCTATTTCTCTAATTATATGATAGTGTCTCCATCTTCCTTTCATTACTGCAACATCATTTTCTTCCTTCCATATAACTTCTTCTTTCTATTATTATTTTGCCCTCTTTTACTTTATCAATTACCTATGCCCCAAAAAGATTTTGTCCTCAAGGTTTATGTCAGGGTAGTATTGATGTAATTGGTATAAAAACTCCCATAAAATGTCTGAATCTTCACCTGACCACTATACTAAGAACTAAACTATTGGTTTATTCTGTCTTTGAACTAGTCATCTATAAAAATTACTATTAAAGGTGGTATTCCATAAAGAGTTTGAAATGGGGAGCAGATGGTCGTTGTATGAAAAAAAAAGTGTTGTATCACCATTTATCTAAAGATAACCATTTGCTCCAATAGTGTGGACCATCAGTTACCATACATGTTAGATACATCTCTATCCTCATGTTAAGAACTTTTGTTTGGCCATTCAATTAAGGATGGTAGGCTAAAGACATTGATAATGATACTCCTTGAACTTTAAAGAACTATTGCTAAAATCTACTAATTAAGATGGGATCTTTATCACTTATAATGGTGATAGGCTTCCTATGCAATTTATATACAAAATCAACATACACCAAAGATACTTTAGTAACTGTGTAAGGGTGAACTAAGGGTATAAAATGTCTATATTTAGTAAATGTGGCATCCCTTAATAAAATCCATACTCACATCAATTTATGGATGATTGGGTAATGGTAATGGTTGAAGTCTACAAAGTATAGCTACAACTTCATACTTGTTTTGTTGGCAAGTACTACATTTTTTTTATGAAATCTCTAAAACGGTGCTACATCTTCTTCTTGAAAAAATAATGACTCAACCTCTTATAGGTTGCCAGAAATCCTACATTGCCCCTATTGAAGAATTATAAAATATAGCTATAATTTTTTATTTTAAAAAATCATGTGCTCCTACTACTAATCGACCTTTCTAGCATAGAAAATCCTTGTGCCAAGTATAAGAAGTTTTGTCCATCTCTCCTTGTCTCAACTTTTGGATCACATAGGATAGATGAGGGCTAGCTTCTCAACAACTCCTAATTTCTTGTAACATATCAGTTTGGATGTTAGAAATAAGTATAGAATAGAGATTACCACTGTTGCTCTTTACAAGCCATCTGCTGCTAAATTTTCACTAACGCTCTCTTGAATGATTCCTTATTACAACATGTCCCTCACTATTGCTTTAATCACTCATTCTTGCATGATTGCTTTACACGGTCATATATTTATGCATGTGTCCATTCTTTTAGCAATATTAGGGATCACACTTCCTTTTTTGTGGTAACCCTATAGGTTCTGAAAATATATCCTCATACCACTCTAATAATTTTTGTATTAATTATTGTGCTTATAGATTCTCACCCTTACTACGTCAAGTTATCATCTACTCACCAAATAATAAAATACCTAAATAAACCTACTACGTAATAGGGGAAATCAGAGTCGATTTCACAGAGAATTGTATTATTTTTCATCTATTTCAAATGTTGTGCAAAATTAAAAAATAAAAACAACCTCTAGATGTGAAGAAATTAAAAGAAACAGAAAAGGAAATTAATACAAAAAATAAAAGACAAGAAATAAGTAACACTAATGAAAAAATGGGAAAAAGATAGTTTTTGAACTAATGAATTATAATTGGTCATAAAAAACATATTAATTGTGTTATGTTTAAGATACTAGCCTATAGACGCAAACAAGTTCTTGCGTCTTAAGTTCTTCTAATTTTAGATAAGTTTTATATAGTAGAAAACTTATCCCTAACTATTCGATGACCTAGAACAAGCTCTCTAAATTTAGTAGCACAACAATTTTAAGGACTATGGAATGACTAACTTAAGCCATAATTACATAAGTTCAGATTATGTAACTTAGAGAATTTAAATCCTAGACTAATTAACTAAGTTTACCTACAAAATCAATTAATTTATCATTACTTATGGATTTTGTTAATGACAATTATGAATCAAAAGTTAAATCCTAGCAAATGAACTAGAATTATACTTAGGATGGCCAATCCTATTTATACTTAGGATGACCAATCCTATGAATAAATCCCTAGTTCATGGCATTAATTCCAAATTCCGACTCAATCCTAGTGTAAATCAAATGCCTATTTAAGACGCATTCCAATTCTCTCAATTATCATCCATAAATCTTTTAAATACCTTCAAACCCACTTAAAACTAAGCTATCAAAATGAAAACAACAAAAAATAATATGAAATTAAAGGAAAATAGAAAATAAATGCAGAAATCATAAGAAAAAAAAAGAACAAGGCTAGAAAATTAAAGAAATAACACTATAGTAACCGTAAACCAAGATTTAACAAACCCAAAATAAAATACATGAGAAATAAAAAAAAATAGGAAAACAATAGCATAAACAATTTCTAAAACAAAGTTCTGTAGCCTAAACACAAAATCTAAGAACATAATATGAAAAGAGATGAAAAGAATATCAAGAACACACTAAAACCTAAGGAAAATAAAAGAAAATAAAAGGCTGCCTAAGTGGGAGCTAAAAGTGATGGATTTGCTCCATCTTTTTTCCTTTTATAAGTCCTCTTTAAGGTTTGGGTCATTTTGGAAGCAATTTTTGTAAGCCTTATGGCACCTAAGAGGGGGGTGAATTGGGAGTTTAAAATTTTATTTCCAAATTAAAACAACTTAAACACCTTAGGAAAAAATCAATTAAATGAATTCTTTAACCAAAATTAATCCTAAATGATATGCCAAATTTTATGCCAATATTAAACAAATTTAATCAATAACAAAGTAAACACAAATACATAAATATAAAGAGATAAACACTAAGATTTATAGAGGTTTCCCTACCTCAAAGATAGACTGCGTCCTCTCTCCAACTACTTGTTAGAAATTCACTAAAAGCTAATCTTACTTTAATTGGATGAAGTGTAACCCTTACAACAATCTTAGTTATAAAGCCAAGAGAAATCTTTACATCAATCTTGATTATAAGGTCAAGAGGAATCTTTACAATCTTGATTACAAGGGTCAAGAGGAACCCAATCCAATCTTATTCTAAGGTCAAGAGAAACCTAGACATAATCTTGTTCTAAGGTCAAGAGGAACCTTCACAATCTTGATTGGAAGGGTAAAGAGAAACCCAATCAAATCTTCTTTTAAGGTCAAGACAAACCTATACACAATCTTTTTCTAAGGTCAAGAGGGACCTATCAGTCTTTCTTTCCAAAGGGTGAAGAGAAACCCTTTCAATACTATCAAAATTTACAATATTTGTCCATAAAGGCAGCCCCTAAAACAAGCTCCCTTAAACTTCAACACAAGCTTATAGAGCTTAATAAAACTTGACCAAAGTCAATTTAAGAAAGGGGCTCAAATGCAACCAATGCAATGCTTAAGCCTTATATAATTTCTAATGCACATACAAGGTATAAATCAATCTAATTCATATTTAATGGTTAACACAATTCAAATCTTGTTTTCTATAGGTCAAGAGCAACCTATCAAATCTATATTAAAGGCAAAAAGTAGCCTATAATTCAATCAACCATTAACATAAAGTAATTCCCCCAATTATATGACCAATTCACACCTTTAATGGTGTTTCTCTAAAGCTTATGCAATAAAGCTAATTCTAAAAATTCTAGAGACAATTAACCAATTTTGAAAGTCTCCTAACACATTTATAGATCATAAGCAATCATATTTATCTAGCAAAAACACAATTAAAGCCTCAAACAATCTGATTTAATCAATATAAACATAAGCTATCAAAATATTCACTCAATATTATAGCCTATATATATACAAATTTAGTTAATCAAATTATGAAAAATAATTTCTATAAACCTATTTCAACCTTAATCTATATGTCAAAAAAATTGTAATAATGAACACAGTTTTATAGGATCAAATAAATGGATTAAATTAAGACTAAAGTAGAATATGCCAAACTTGGACAGCTTTGGTGCAACATGCAAAATTAAGCTTAAACAGACAATATAATAGTTTAAAAATAAAAAATACTAGAAACCTCCCAAGATCTTAAACAAATTAAAAACTGCAAATTTTCAACCCAGAAATTGATTAAAACCAAAAATTAAAGTGAACAAAAGGGTTACACAAATATTTAACAGTTTTAAGCATTTTGTGTTCTTGGAACTAAAAAAAATGTTTTGATTAATTAACAATTCAATTAATTTTTTTTTTCACTCTTGATGCCTTAAGCAAAACATGTATGGGGGTTTGAATAAACAAAAATAGATTTGCAAGATGAAAATCGAAGAACACAGAAGGTTAACCAAAATAGAGATAGTTTTGGTGAGTGTGTGTTTGAATGCTTGAAAGAAATGATATACTAAATCAAAAAATCAAATATAAGCTTAATGGACTTCATCTATGTCTAAACAAACTAGAAATGAAAAAATTGTAGCACTATAAATTGATTTAAAATAAGAAAAATGAAATTGAAAAAAGGGTAGTAACAAAAATTTCAAACTTGGAGAATGAACACTTTGGTGGCTTTGATCTTTGATAAAAATGGCATTAAAAGAGTTATGAAAGCTTTAGAACACTTATATATAAATTGTTAAGAGGCAGATAAAGACGTTAGAAATAAAAACTAGTTGTTTTAGGTGATAAAAAGTTGTTAAAACCTGAAAATCAAAACTAGTCGTTAGAGACAAGGACTAAAATGACGGAACCTGGGGAACTAAATGACACGTTAAGGTCTTTGACAAACCCCATTTAGCTTACTGGGAAGCAGGGGCAAAATGACACTCTGGAGCCTGCTTTTTAAGGATGAGTAGCCTGCCATTTTGTCTATAAAAAACATGAAAAAACTCTAAATTAAATCCAAATCTTTTCAAATAAATTCCTAACATTAATCAAGACTTTAAATAAGTTTTAAAACATAATTCAAGGCAATTTGAATCATCAAAATATTTTAATTAACACAAAAATAAGAATTACCTTGATTATGAAAACGTTTCATTCTTAAACAACTTTAAAACTTTTTAAACACTTTCATAAAACATAATTCACATTGCCATTATAACATAAACAAATTCAAACACATATGATCAATAACCAATCTACCACTCAATTCACTAAAACATATAAATAGACATACATTAAATCAATTTATTACATTACTACTAGATTATGTAATATTTAACCTAAATGCCATTATAATTCAATTCCTAACATGTCAATGTCCTAATAAAATTCAATTAATCACCAAATCACTATTTAAATCCTATATGCAAACAATTATGAAAATGTGACATGATATGACATGTAAATGTGAGAGGCCTTTTCAAGTATTGATTAAGATCAAGGTTAGGAAACTTACATTCTAAGACACACCCAAATCTAACCATTCTTGATCTTTTTCTCTTGATCTTCACTTTAACTTCTCAATGCTTGATTCATTCCCATTTTCTTGTTTAAAGCTCTTTTACCTTGGGCTCCATATATGTTCTTGCACTTTAAACATTAACGTATCTTATAAATGCATAAAACCTTACTCATTAATAAAAATAATATTTTTTCATCATTAAAACAAATGATTGGTTGGTTCAACAATTTGGTTAAGTTTGACCCTAAAAATCACAAAACGAAGTTGTTTGACAAATTTTGTTGAAGTATAAAAAATTGACAAATTATGTCCCTCTTCCCCTTTTCTATTTAAACTCCTTTTATACACCTCCAATAGCTATGAAATTTTGTATATAGATTCTTTACATGATGTTCTTTTACTCCATAAAATTTCAAGATAATATGAGCTCTAAAAGTGCATATAATGTATTACCAATTTCACCTGCACCAAATCTAGTGTTTAACTGAGCTTGTTTTGTTCTTTTCTTTGTGCACTCTTCATGTCTTGTCATATGATCTTAAAATTTGGTGTGAAATCTCATAACTTGATATTATAAGGCCTTAAAATTATTTCCCACCTCTTATAGTTTTAATTTTGCTCCAATTATACTCAAAACTTGACCCTTTCAATTTGTATTTGTGTCCTAATATCAAATTTGCATGTAAACTTAAAAGGAATACAAATTAAGTATTTAAACATCAAAATAGGGATAAAATGACGTTGAAACACATTTAGAAATACTAATAATTTTCTTCGATTATGTGTCATGTTACAACTACATTCATAAATTCAAAAAGTATTTATAATCATAAATAATTACTTAAAAAATTAGAGATAAGTAAACATTTTTCAAATAATAAGTTATCAAAGAATGTAGAAGGAAAACGGATTTATATTATTATTCTACATAATAATTTTTGGGATACTTGCTTGATTGTTGTGAAGATTGTGATTCTATTTTTTAGGTTGAAAAAGATTTTTTATTCAAATAAAAACTAAATTTTGTGTTATATATATGATGGTATATATAAAGTTTGCAAAAACCTATACAAATAGCATTGATTGGCAATGAGATAAACATTTTACTTAAAGAATCTATTTAACAATTTACTTTCTCAGTACTTATTGTAATTTTTTCATATACAAAGATCAAATTTATGTGAAAAAATTACACCATAGTAAGTTTTATATTTTACTTTTATTATTTATTTATTAATAATATATTCTTATTAATTTAATATACAAAAGAGAGATAGAGATTATTTTGGTAAAAATACTTTAACATTAAGAAATCTTACAATTAGATTTCTTAATCAAATGACTTCTACATTATGTGATAAATGTAATTAGAGTGTTTTTTAATGTATATATACAAAGAAATGAAATCATTTAGAATATCAAAGATTCAGTGATCTTAATTATGTTACTTATAATCTAATAATGAAGAATATGTGTTTTATTAATCAAAATTTACTTTTAAATAATTATAATTTTATTATTTATTATATATTTTCTCTATTATGTATTCATAATATTTAATAAGAAGAAAAAATATGATCTAGTCAATATTAATTATAGGACTCGACTACAGACCCCCCATGTTGGGGGGTTTGTGCAGCCCACGTCGGACCCACATGTAAGTCCCACCACTTTTTAAAATTAAAATTACTTTTTACCCTTTTGTCTTATTAAAAATTTTGTCATCATTAGAGGGTATATGTGTCCTTTCATAAACTTTTGAATGCACTTTTACATTTTTACCCTTACACCATTTATAAAATTACATTTTTACCTTTATTACATTTACTATTTTACCCCTATTTTATTTATGAAATTACAAAATAACTAGGGAGGGGCCATGGAAGGCCACCAACCATGGGGGCATGTAGTTTTTCTCTTAATTATATTAACAACATTGATCATTAATTAGGAAAAAAAAAAGAACCATTGCTTGGTTTTGATTATAATAAACATGAAATGATGATTTATTAAAAAAAACGTTTTTCATGATGACGAATTAAGAGTATCTATTAGTGGTAAGTTGATATCTTATTTTTTATATATTTTAAAATTAAAAATATGATTTAGAAAACTATTTTATACATTACTAATATATGATTTTTTAAAATACAATATAAGATATTGATGTAAATATATGAAAGTGTAGTTTATGATTCTTTAATAAGTGTTAGAGAATTTGAAATTCTTAACAATGAAAAGATTATAATCTCCTTCATGAAAGCAATTTTAGTTATTGTTGTTGTTGTTATTTTTGTTGTTATTATTATTTTAGAATTTTATATTTTATTCAATTTTAGTTATAATTATTATATTTATTATTAATTGATTATAAATTAATATATAATGGTGTTTATTTTATTGCAATAAAATATCAATTTTATATTATATTTATACTTACTCTTAAAATTTTTATTTCTTATTCACTTTATATTAATTTTATGACATTCTAATTAATAATCAAGCAAATTATTCAAACTAAACTATTAAAGATGGCTATGATACTATTGCTAGGAAATTAATCATTATCAAAACATGGACACAATGGAAAAATTTTACAATTATCTGATAGATCTCTTTAACAAATTTAGCTTAAAAACATAATTAGGAAAATGAACAAAGGTCAAGAGAAACTTAATTATCAAAATCATGTACATCTTTTTTTATTAATGAATTTGTCAATCACAACTACTCATATTTCTAACCTTTAATAATACCCATATATCAAATTTTTAGAGAAACTCAACTTTTAAGAGGAAGAACATAAGAAGTGCTAACTTCTCCTAATGCCTTCTTTCTTTATGTAGGGAAATAATTTTTTCTTGAAATATCATAATGAAATTAAATATCATATATTTATACTTGAAATTTCTCAAACCTCATAACTAAGTCTAACTAAATAAAAAATAATTTTTTTCTCCTAGTTAAACTTTATATATAATCTATTAGATTTATAATATATTGGAAATTGTTATAAAATTATAATTAGAAATAGGTAAATTAAAGTTTCTTTTAAATATCTTTAATTATTTGATTAAATAATTTATAATTACATATCAAGATTGATGTTTAAGAATACTAACCATAAAGCTCACAATATGAATAAAGATATTTTTCTACTTTGTCCTCCTTATCTAAGTAATACAATGATGACATATTTTAAAACTGTTATTTATTAGTCTTCTTACTTTCTTTTCCTCGACTCAAATTTTTACACAGGTAATACTCTTACTATCAAGAATTTTAAAATATTGTAATTTTTATTATTAACATAAGATATCAATTTTAAATGATATTATTTTAACACTAGAAAGTCTGATCCATTTGTTTGCGTCTTAATCTATACATCATTAATACCCTGGATTCTCATTAAAGTTTATGCACCATCCACCGTTTTCAATGAATAAAATTAAGGTTTTCATTTTTATTAAAGGAGTACAGGGTTAGACATAATAAGATAGATTTGGCGTTCATAATGTAACATGCATTCATTGTGGTGTAACTAAAAATTTAAAGAGGAAAATTTCTAAAAAGATACTTACCCTTTAATAAAGATACAACTTCACTACAATGAAAAAAAAAAAGATTACCTAAAGTAGAGAACTAACTTTATTTTTAAAAAAAGAGAAAATCATAACAAATTCACTAAAGAAAACACATAAAATTAAATAGATAAATAATAGACTATCAAAATACTTAAGGGGTGTTTGGTATCTATTTCACTTTATGTTTTTTTTTTTCACAAACACAGAAATCAAGGAAGAAAACTTCTTTAATATATTCTATTTTGATTTTTTACTTTCAAAATCAGATAAATGCAAAAAAAAATATTAAAAAACCACAAACTGTAATTTTTCACATTTTAAAAATAAGTTTTCAAAATAGAATTTTCTACATTGAATAATTGACATAAAGTATTAATTAATATATATTTTTAAGATGTATAAGAATATTTTAGTTTAAGAATTTGAATATATTTTATATTTGGTTGTCATAACTAAATTAATTTTTTTTATCACAAATCTCAACCAAATAGATTTTTTTGGTTTAAGTTTTTTTTAACTATAAATGTCAACTAAACAAATTTATATTTAAAAAATAAAAAAAAGAAACAGAAACCAAAACTGTAACAAAAAAAAGTGATACCCAAGGTCCATTAGTTAAAAAATAGTAAATTAAAATAAATACACATGCTCTAATTATGTCATTGAAATGTTTCTTTAACCATTAAATGGGGATGCATCATTGGATTAGCTTTAAACACTCCATAGAAATACAATATTGAAAATGTAAGTTTGCGTTTAGATCTAAATAAGAAGAGGCTAGATTTAGAAACACCCAAATAAAAAGATTTATTAAAAAACCTATAAAAGATAACATGAAGAGGGAAAGTAGAAAGAAAAGTGAAAGGGTGGGGGTAAATGTTAGTAATTTTTTCCTCAAGGTTGGATATCCATTAATTAGTAGCATATAGAGTTTAAGGCTAGATAATTAAATTTGATCTGGATTAAAGATAATAAAGGATGGCTACTTATGAATATAACCAAGTGGACTAAAGACCATTAAGGAAAATGGATTTCATTTCATCAGGCTGAGTATTTCTATGATGTAGATGTCGAATAAGTTTACTTATAAATATAACTGAATCTCTTATATCTGCTTGAGTAACATTTGTGGATATATAAATTCCTTTGACTTGTTAAGAGATTCAAGAATTAAGAAAGATTAAGAAAGATCTTGTGCACTAGATTCAACTGCTTATTTATAAATTAACGAGCTTAGTCAAGTGATTCAGGAACTTGTTTATATAGTTTAGCAGCTTATTCATCATAAATGGATAGCAAAACAAGTACATTTTTGCATTATCCCCATTTGGTTAGTTCATACAAGCTCATAGATGATTCTAGGCAGCTCATAAGTTTTCTATCTCATGTTACCAAAGCCAATTCTATAAGTTTATCAATTTAAATGGAGATTTCTTAATTTCTTTATAAAGAAATCAAACAAGTTAAACTGTTTTGCTTGAATAAATTGACTATTTTTTGCTTGAAATGGAATATGCATTAATTTTTTTTAGGAAATATCAAGAAAGTAGTTTTTTGGTGAGTTTTTTATGAGAATCACCATAATCCGAAAAAAAAACACATTAAAAATCAAAGGAGGTGGGAGAGGACAAATGCTAGTGCTTGCATTATATGCACAAGCATAATTGACGTGTGTTCTAGGGGCATGTGACAAGCATCTAAGTAGTGCGCATGCTTGCAAGTATGGTGTGTGGAATGTTTCATGTGTTTATACACATTTGGCATGTGTGCATCATGAGTCCAAACATCTGGTTAGAACGTGGTGCGACAGGTATGTAGTGCACGTACCTCTAGGTGACACACGCATCCCTCCTTTTACTAACATCAATTGCATTATAAGATTAAAAAATCAAATTTTTTATATTTTACAAAATGATCCTTAAGGTCATTTTGAATCATTTTTAGGAATAACGAGTGTATAAAGATAATTTTTAAATTTTTTTGGGACTGTTACATTGACAATAACTAAGGTTTAACTTCAAAAAAATTTAAATCAAGTTATTAAAGCCATAGTTAAGTGAATTTTCTTGTTGTTGTCTTGATATATTAGAGACAAATGTGGTTTTAGTATCTCATAAGGTTACTTATTATTTTGAATTGCTTGATTTTTAACTTTTTCTGTTTATTTTTTGTTGAATTTTCAATATATAATGATATTAATAATGTGTTTTTCAATACCATTGTGCGATAATAATCGGATGTTTGTAAGATTTACATCATATAAAGGTAAGTGGTCATACACTTATTCCTATATAGGAAATGTGAGCATAATATACCAGTGTATTCCTTGTGTTTGTGAAGTGATCTGAGTGCCAGTAAGATTATAATCACCACCGTAACCTTTCGATTTGGTATGAAGACTATGCTTGCTTGTATATTTAAGGGATATCTCTGGATTTGTATTTGGTTATTTAACCCATATATATTTATCTTAGATTAAACTTAGACATGCATAATGATATTCAGTAGAGATATCTCTCAAACATACAAGCAAACATAGTCTTAATACCAAATATCCCTCGATAAATAGAGATTAAAATAAGTTAACCAAAACTAAGTTAGTAATCAATGAATTGATATCAAGGGTTAAAGAACAACTTAATATTGAGGGCGTAAAGATGCCAACAACAATTCTAATTCTTAACTAAATTAAAACAACATAGGTACTTAAATCAATATCTACGTATCAATTATAGAACCATAAAATGCGACAAAATATAATGAGTAAAAATCAAAAAATCAAATTAAACACAAGTTTTGCACTTCAATTAAATCCATAATGTAATTATTTTTAATAAGAAATACACTACAAGATCTAAAGAAAAAATGAATGCAAGATTAGATGAAACCAAAGTGGAGATTTAGGAAGTTCAAAACAAGGAAAATTCCTCTCCAAGACTTTTTACAACTAGCCTAATAGCCCAAGCTTCTTTAACACCTTAATTGACAATACAATCAATAATAGATATAAGAAATAAGGCCAACCGTCTTAAAAGAAAACAAAGTAGAGGAAGAGAATGCTCATAACTTGAAAACCCTTCCTTTAAGATTCCTTACTCCAAGCCAATGGTGCATGTTTCTTGTTTACATTTCAAGCATTATCACAAACACAATATATGTAATGGAATAATGAAATCTAAAATAAGAGAAACCAACTTAGAGATTAGAGAATGTTCATTACTGATAGCCCCTTTTCTCCAAGGATTTTTACTTTAAGCCAAAGGCATAACCTACCTTTCATGTATTTAAAGCTCTTCTCCAATGAATCTTAATGTCTTCATCTTCTTTCTATTAAAACATTGATTGGAAGTTAGTAGAGATGAGAATAGAGGTGTCTAGAATTTTATGCAAAAATTGCATGCCTATAAGCCTTCTAAAATGACTCCTTGATGTTTTGCTTATATTTTTTGAATATTTTTAGAGTTTGAAACCCTAGAATGATGAGTTGACATATAAAAATTAGTGAAATGTCGAGAATATTCTTCATTCAGTTGTATTCTGGGACCTTACAACATGCTACACATATCATTCGACTTCCAAGATCTATAACTTGAGCTAATACTTTAAATAACTTTATTCTTTATTCTTAGAAATAGAAAAGTGTCTCCCACAACTTTGTAGTTTCATTCAACTTGAAATTCTACCATCTTTCCGCACTTTCAAAGCAAAAAATTTTACTTTTTAAATTTTTGAGTTAAGTTCCTTGCATGCAATGTTCAACTTCCAGAGCCATAACTTAAGATACAAAACTTCAAATGTCTTGATTCTTAATTAGTTGGAGAGTAGTCTTCAATTTGAGGACTAACTTAATTCTTCACGGGAGCTTGCACTTCTAGCCTATTTGCTTTCAATTAGACCATTTAAGACTTTCTTAATCTTCTTAAATCTTACCCTTATGATTCGTCCTTCGTTATGCATCACAAAGATGGCCTTAATCCTGACCATAACGACATCATTATCTTTAGTTGTTTTGCTTTTGTACAATGACTCCAAAATTGATTCTTTTGTTATTTTGATTTATTTAATGTAATAAATATCTAAAATTTATAAAAAAAACACTATAAGGAGGCTAAATGATCAAATTATGTAAAAAAATTAAGTAAGAAATGTATCAATAAGTATATACATTTTACATATAATCAAAATCTCCTCACACTTAAGGGTATGTGTAAGGCCCCAAAATATACCCTAGTAGAAATGATACATGTTTATGAAAGTATATGTGAGAGAAGAGTTCAAATTGT
>JAOXYD010014784.1:0-14945 GCA_028565735.1 Pinacopodium congolense
GGTTCTAACATGTTTTGTAACTTCTTAACTACTTTATTTAGCCTATATTTAGAGATTTATCAAAGTATGTGGCTTAAAACACATTGAATTCTTTTTTTTAGGTCAATATCAATTGGTATCCAACGGATATAAACAATTGGTATCACCTCCATCAAAATCAATGAAGATTCAAGTGTATCCAATAATTTCAGCAATGGTATTATACAATCCAAACTACATTCTTAAATAATGTGAGAAAGATAATGAAATAAAAATTATAGGTGCATAAAGGAGGTATACCAAAGCCATTATATTGATTCCACTTAAGAATATTAAAATTGACTTATATGTTTTAGGTATAAATTTTTGTTGCATGGGTCTAGGGTTAGTAAGTGATATTATGCAAGGAAGATAGAATTATTTTTTTAAATTGATATTATTTTTTGAAGTTGGTACATATATTGAAAAAATGTTTTTAGCAATTGTGATATAATTCTCTTCTTTACAAAAATGGGGATTTAGAAAGAATATTTTTTATGGAGTCCAAATATTTTTTTCATGATGTATCTTTGCTAAAGACTTTTTTATATCTTGAGATATACTTTATTTTGTTTGCGTAAATTTAGAGTCAATAGATCATTTGTTATCTTTCGATTATTATTGCAAGTATTTAGGAGATATTTAGTAATATTTGAGTTATTGTTTAATAGGAGTTATCATTTGAATTGTTTCTTGTGATATTTTAATTATTTGTGTCATTTAATTTTTTTCTTTGATGAATGACACTTACTTTGTATTTTTTATGCATTATATGTATTTCGATCCCCTTCAAGTCATTTGACCATTAAATTAATGCATATATTTGAGAATTATCACAAAAATCTATGGAAAGAGATATGAGATTTTTAAAGATTTTTACATGATCAGGAGAATTATGTATCATTGATGAAAGGTCACCTTAAAACTCATGTGATATTGTTTTTGTTTTTTAATATTCTTGAGATTTCTTTTATAACAATTAAATGCTTATGAACTTCTTCATAATAATTGGTAAAAAAAAGTGTAGATAACAATTGTTAATTTATATTTTTTCAAATTTATAATAACTTTTTAATGATATCGAAAAGGAGGGGAAAGATTTGTGATAATAAGGAGTGATAAGTGATACACGAATTTGATCATTTCATGATGTATGTATTATCAACGAGCAATAGATGGTTTGTTTGAAAATGATTTATTTTTGCTGAATATTACACACTTTAGCATTATCAAAATGGGGTAAATTAATGTACCAAAGAGGTTTCTAATCCATAATTTTAATGACAACAAAACATAATTATTACTAGTTGTTTTACTTTATTAGTGTATTTTGAAAGATAAAATTTTGATGATGTGCATAGGCACTCTTGGACGTTGAAGAAGATATATTTAAGTGAAATTTAGAGTTTAAGAGGAAGTTAATTTATGAAGAAAATGAAAATGGTGAAGTAAGCATAGGACTAAAGATCAAGTGATGGATAAAGATCAAAACCATGAAGAAGGTTGAAAAGGTTTATGTTCATATCTTTTCTTGTAATTCTTATCTTAATATTTTTAAAGATTTAAGGGCTCAATGCTTCCATGATTATTTTCATTTATGATTTTGTCATAGAATATTTTCACTTACATTGCACATTAGGTTTTGTCTAGAATGTTTTATAATCAAGAGTAATTTTGGGTATTTTTTTTAAAAATTCATCTTAATCCATTAACATGTTTCAATAAACCTTTTGAGTGTGTTTAGTTAATTTTAGCTAACATATTTTTTATGATTTTTGATAAAAGCTGGAAATTATTTAGAATTGCATATGATTTGAAATTGTGTATAAAGTGTCATAGATCGAAATATTTAAAGTATTTATTTTAATTGAAAATTCTTGATCAATAAATTTTTTTTTGGGGAATGTTTTGAACTTCTTTAAGAGAAATGTTTTATTAAGGAATATTTTATGAAGTTTTGAAAATTTCTAAAATTTTAAAGATTTGAAAAGTTAGATAAAGTGCACAAATATCCATAGGCCAACATATACTTTGTTATCTTATTAAATTAAATGGCCATGATGTCTAAATCACTTTTGGGAACTTTTCAAACTTAATTGAGTGAACTTTTGATGAGAAAAGTAATTTTGAGAAATATGGAGAACTTGTTTGAATTGGTTTTTCATATGAAAATTTCAAATGAACATAAACTATCATAGATTAAGACATTTCAAATTTTTAATTTAAATTGAGGAGTCTTGACCACTAAATTTGTTTTTTGGAATGAAGAAATTTGTTTAGGATGATTATTTTCAGTTCAAATCAACTGTAGAATCTATAAATTCTAAAGTCTCAATTGATTAGATGACAAGTTGTCTATAAATGATTGACTAGTGTAGAATTTAAATAGATTGGTCGACTAGTTCCAACTTGGTTTTAATGGATTTTAAGTGACTCTAATCACTAGGAAGTGTTTCTAACATATTTTTAAGCTTGGTAACACAATAAATAGATGTTTAATGGATGGTAAACTCTTTAAATTATTTCGATAAATTTTATTTGGGTTGTCAAATATTGAAGGAGTGAAAGAGTTTGTTTGTAAGCATTTTAAATTGCTTTCACTGATTAAGTCCCTATGCATATTTTTATTAAACAAGATTTAGTTATTAAATTATCATTTAAATCTCAGTTTGTGATAGGTATTGAGGTTTTTTTTGTTATGGATTTTTTTCATTATAAAGTATGATTTTTTTTGGGTTACTCTTCACCCATTAAAATGTAATATTATTTGTGATCTCTCTTTAACCTTGGAAAGATGACTTTGTATGGGTTTCTCTTTACTCTAAGGAATATTAATTATAGTGAAATATCTAAGTGTGATATTGGAGAGTGGATGTAAGTAAAGGGTTAGGAACTAAACACAACGAAAATGGCATATGTGTCCTTTCCTCCCTTCACTTTTTACACATCAATGTTTATTTACTTGTGCTAATACAATTATTCTTGATTATGAATTTATGTTGGAATATTAATTGAATATTTTCCAACATTTCCAAAAGAGAATTATGGAAGGGACATTCTTAGAAAATGCTTACTTAATGATGCAGTATATAAGGATTTTTCCTATGATCTTATCCTATGTCGACATCTATCATAGATAAGCAGTGAAACATTTTGAAAAGATAATGTTGTGTTTATTATATCATTTAAGTTTTGATATGTAGTAAGGCTAAAGGATCCTTAAAAAGTGGTGGTTCCATGTTTAAAAATTGTCAGTGAATGTCTTTTATATTTTCTTTTCCTATGGCCCTCCTACTAAAAATTAGGATGTGATTTCCTTATACACAACAAAAATAAAAAAAAATTGAGATTCCATATGTCAAGATCATTTTTATCTATGAGATGATGAAATCATAACATAATAATCCATGAATCTAAATCATACCTTATAATGAAACTTAATCCTGATTTGCAACTCTTAATTTCCAAGGCGATGTGTCAATCACTTTATCTGCAATTGGAGAAAGAGAAGAATAATGATAACTATTCTTTTTTTTTTCCAAATTAACATTCTCTCTTAACATTAAAATTAAACATAAAATATAATTAAAGTCTTATTTTACTTATAATTAAAATCAAAATACATATATTTGATCATTGAAGTTTCTTAAAGTTTACAATTATGTAAAACTTAACTTTAGATTAATTTTTTAATCTTTAGTTGATCATTATTTGTTACTAATTAACTTCCAAATATGTTGGCAATGATTATAAATTGTAATTTCTATTTATAATAAAAATTAAGAAAATTAAAACCCCTTTTGTTTTATTTTTAATTATGTAATTAAATAATTTATAAACATATAAAAAGATTGATATCTAACAACAGGGCATGGCTACCTAAATGTTAGCAGTGTTAAAGTGGTTTTGATTAATATTTTTGCTCATAATTTTTTTAATCTAATTCAATCCTTTCACCATACATTTTTTGTAACACATAAAATATGGACTTATTGTCTTATCTATTTGAGTTCAATCATATTAGTTATTGACCAATAGTAATTGATTCTATTATTAGTAATTAAAAACTATTTTTAAAGTGTCATTCCTTGGCTAAGGATTTGTTAAGTTTATTACTTATCAAGAACAATGAAATTTTCTCCTTTCTCACTTTAGCATTAGGAATCCTATATTGATCATTCAACTACCTTTATATAAATCATGCTATATCCAATGATTACCATGTGAGTTAGCTTTGAGTGGAATAGGTCATAAGTAGTATAAAAAGTACTACTCCCCGTATAAGAAAAATTGGAGATCTCAAGTTAAAAAGTCACTTATATAATCATCACAATGATCATTTTCATAAATACGCAAATTATTATTTCAATTAAGCAAGTATACTTTTTCTCTAATAAGATTCCACATATTTTTAGGGATAGATTAATGACCACAAAAATTTTGGGGATAACACCTCATTATATTGAAATTTATCCAATATATTAACTAATTAAACAAATATGCATAATAAGAATAATGCTTTCAATTAATTATAACCAAATAATTGGCTACAAAACACAAATCAATAATTTTCCACTTGTTATAAGCCAATCACTTTAATATCTTATGCGATATCACCATATGGTTATCATGCTATCACTAAAATAATAATTTGTTGAGATAATTCTAAAAGATTTTCATTTATGGGTACTTACTTTAACCTTGCAACTTTAATTATAATTATATTTTATAATTACAATTAAGAGAATAGCTAAAATACGTAGTTGGATTATTGCTGATAATTTTATTTTTTTGGCATGCATAATAACTCTAATGTGGTATAGTATATTATTGGTTTAACAATGTGAGGAACTACAACTAGTCATTAAAGAAATAAAATCCTAACATTCATTTTCACTAAATGAATGATGTATCATGGTTTAATCAATAATTAATTTTAAATTGGAACCTTTCTAACTAGAGTAATATCATACTAAGTAAATATATCTTAAATAGGTCTCACTTTCTTTCTTGCAAAACTAAAGTTAAAAATCATATAACCCTAACCTAAAATGTTAACACATAGTTATAATGATGGATATAATTAATATTTTATAAGTATTAAACATGTCAAATTCCAAGCATCTTTAGCACATCATATATATACTTAGATTAGAATAGCTATGCAAATTCCATATATATATATCTCTATAAATCTTAATTCCTAAAAATTATTAGTTTTTCATATCCAATTTAGAGTTATTCTTTAACTATCATATCTTCAAGAATTGACAATATAAAATTTTATTCTTTAAATATTGTATTTCGTTACATACTCACTATTAAAGAGTACAAATACACTTTTATGAGCCTTCGTAAGAATTATGATACCATAATCATCTTCAAAACAAACTTTTTGACATCATCATGAAGGTGAATCTTTTAACATATCTGAACCTTTCAAGTATATAACAAATCAAACATTTTAAAAAAGGCTCTAACCTTGTTCAAATGTATTATTATGATGTTTGAACTATTTCAAAATTCATCATACTCTCACTACTTATTTTGAGAACTATTTTCCTTATAAATATTCATTAAATCAAATAGTTTTCTTCAATGGAGTTTATAAAATTATATTAAATCTTTTAGATGTCCCATAAATTTTCATTATCCAATTTATTTTTAAATTTATCAAAATAATTGATGTTTTATCTAATCATCACATCATAATATGACTATCTTTGATTATATTGAAGTCATATCATTCCATATCTTATATGGAGTTATATTAATTGATTTTTGATGGAACTATGCTATGTAAGTTGTATAAGACACAAATAGATGAAGCAAAATTAGTAGAAAAAAATTTCACATATTATAATGCTCTTCCTCTTAAATGACTATTGTTATAGAATTTAATTATAGAGTCAATTACTATATAATCTCACTACTTATAGATAATCTAAAAAATTGAAGTAAAATATAATGCATCAATCTTATCAAAATGTTTCAACACTCTTAATACGTAATTTCTAATCAAATTTAACTACTTTGAATTTTCAAATTCTAAATCAATATTTCAATGCGTATATAGGACTATATCACATAAATTTAATAGTAAATTTAATGAAATATAAATTTTCAACCTTTTTTTAATTGTTATTACGTCTCATACATCATATGTATATTTAACAATTTAATACCATAATCAATCTTTTGTTAAAGGTTAATTAAGGTATCCTTCAATCTAAAGAGTTTCACAACTTCCATACGATTTTTAGTGAAATAGATATATATATATATATTATGGATTGTAACTTTATGATGACTATTATGTTGATTTACCTAACATGGCATAAAGGAATAGTCTTGATTATATAGCTTTATATTCTTATCGCTAGCTTTATATTCTTATCATTTATGTTAGGCATTCATCATTTTTTATCCAATACATAAAAACTACTTGCATTAACTTAGATCGATTTTTTTTAATTAACAATTTTTTTTCTTATCATGACTTAGATGTTATTGTTATATTAAGCTCAAATTCAATATCATATACCTAAGAGTATAAATTATAAGTATATATGATATCTATCATTTCAATTATTATCAAGAAATTCTAAGTAATTAAGTTCTTCTAATGTCAATTATCATCATGTATGAGTAAATACCATTAATTGTAGTCCTTATGTAAGCTTAAAGAAGGGTAAATTGAATGTAGAAATTCTTTTAACGCATTATATCTTGTAACTCCAGCTTATGTAACTATTTGTACTGTACTGTAGTGGTACTATCATCGACCTTACATATCACATTGAAAGTTTATTGATAGAACCTTAATTATAATTCCTCTAGGCATGATGTCATAATGATTATCTTAGGCTTGAGAGGTAGTTCCATATGATTTGGATGCACATTTGATTAACTTTTGAATAAGATGCTGCTTATGTCGCTTTTGATGATTATTCATGTTGTGTAGGACTTTGGTGAGCATGTTAATACACTTCTAGAAGTATAACTGGTATGGAATCAATTTTAGGAGTTATAGCATCGACAAAAAATATCAAGGCTGTACAATGAGCCGTGAAGAGTGCATTAAGAGAAGAACAAAAGAAGCTGAAATAAGTGGCAGCTTAACTATAGGTGATATTGGTGATGGACTAGGTGCTCTTTTAGTGCTCATATTGTTATGAAATATTATGGGGATCAAGAACATCATGTAAGGAACCTACGTATCAAATTTTATCACCATCAAAGATGTTTAGAAAATGTTATAGCAAAATGATCGAGGAGAGTCTAAAATTGGAGAATTAAAGTGCATGATCTTACAACTTAGGGCCAAATTTTTTGTCACCCTCATGGTTGAGCACTAAGGTGACAGTGGAGTTGAAGCCATGACACATCTATATGGGATTTTATGACTTGAAAAAATACTTTTGGATATCTTTGATGGCTAGAAATCCTAGTACCCTCCATACAACATCTTAGGACATGCCAAAGGAGGCAAGAATAGGTTTTTAGTGGCCACTAAAAAGAGGAAACATATTCATCATTGGGATTCATTAAGAGATATCAATTTCTAGATTTTCCAACATTGAGGGAGTGAAGAGAGGATCTCCGAGCTTCATATAGTTTTATATTTTTTTCTCTCTTTTACTTTTTGTATGGAAAACATGATGGTTGATGGATTTATTATTGTCATGAGTAGCTAAACTCTTGGTAGGAGTTACTCTTGAACTATTTTGTGAAACACTTGCTCATTGAATAAAAGAATAAATATTTGTGATGTTTATTATGCATATACCTTAGAAAAGAATGAGAGATTGAGCTAGGGAATTTATGTGAGGCTATATAATGAGAATTAGCACTCAATAGACCTATGAGCATTAGGTTTTCAAGTGTTGGAAGAGAGAACATAACTATTTGATTAATTACTTATAGAATTGCTTCACATCTAATTGAATATTTAGGACAAGTTTTGAAAATTGAGAGATTGCAAGACGAATTCTATCTTATTTCGATTAGGGACAGCTAGTTATACCTTGAGATAGGGTGGCTAAACCTTAGGAAATCTTGAGTCAATCATAATTGAATCAATAATATAAGATGGAAGGAAAATAGGGATACAAGTAATTCATAGTCTTAAACCCTAAAGTTACAAATTCCTACACATTATTCCTTTTATTATTCATTGCTAATTTGTTCAAATTTTTAATTTTTAGTTAT
Organism: Pinacopodium congolense; assembly: GCA_028565735.1. Taxonomy (NCBI): domain Eukaryota; kingdom Viridiplantae; phylum Streptophyta; class Magnoliopsida; order Malpighiales; family Erythroxylaceae; genus Pinacopodium; species Pinacopodium congolense. The sequence continues at coordinate 8,230 of JAOXYD010014784.1, forward strand.
TTTGGTTTTAAATTATGCCTTAAACAATTTTTATCCTAAATTAAGTAGTTACTAATTCCAATCCTTATAGGAAGATATCTGCTTATATTACAAGTTACAATCTGTGCACTTACGGTATTAGCGTAAAATAAGTTAATAGTTTGTAAAGTGATTAATAAGTTTTTGATGTCGTTACTAGGGACTTTGTAGTTTAGCATTTTGTTTGGTTTGGGTGACTTTGATTTAAGGGTTTTTTAATAATTTTCCTTATGTATTTATAGGTACATGAACATAAGGGGCACAAGAAGGTCAAACGAAGCAACTGAAGAAGAATTTGCAAACATCACTAGGCAGGAAAGAGAGTTAAAAAGAGCTAAGTGCTAATAGGTTTTTCAAAGAAACATGGAAGAAGAAGAGCAAAGAGGATATCAAATGACACTTACGAATTTCATGAGGCTAGGATTTAATGCTAATCTATAAGGAATCACAAGGCCCCCTATTCAAGCAAATAGCTTCAAGATTAAAACAGCTTTGCTCAACATATTTTGATTAAATGTTCAATTTGATGTCATGGAAACGGAAAATCACAATGTCAATCTTGTAACTTCTTAGACATATGTGGCACCTTTTGATATAATGGGTTATTAGAGGATGCAACTAAAATGAGGCTATTCTATTAACTATAAAGGATAAAGTCAAGGAGTGGTTAAATCCTCTTAATCCATATAATGTCACCACATATTATCAACTAGCATAAGCATTTTTAGCATAATATTTCCCATTGACTAAGACAAACAGGATCATAAAGGAGATCACAAACTTTTAACAAGGAGATGGGGAGTCATTATATGAGGGATTAGAGAGATTTAAGGAGCTACAGAGGAGTTGTCCATATCATAATCTATTATAGGAATTCCTCTTATGAACTTTCTACAATGGAGTCAATCAACAAAAAAGGGAACAATTAATGCAGAAACTGGAGGATAATTGATGCAATCCATGACCTTTTAAAAACAGTCACTTATGTTCGAGAGAGAGAAGCAAACAAAAATTCAAGGAGTAAAAACATAAAATTCCAATTCATTCAATGACAACCTTTCAAGCACAAATCTCAGCTCTAACCAAGTAATTAAGTAACATGCAAGGAGCTTTCTCATCTTTGAAGAAGGCCATGCAATTTCATGGTGTGTTATGTGGGAAAATTAGCCATATCTTAGTTGCTTTATAATGGAGACTATTGAGGCAAGTGAATTATATTGGAGGACAGCAAAGAGGTAATAATCCTTACTCCAATACTAATAATCTGGGGTGGCGTCTTCTCTTGGACTAACAATATAAGGAACAATGTGAGAGCGTAAGGCTCATCCAGTTTTCGAAAAGATAGGCTTAGGTCATTGAAAACAAAGATTGACAAGTTGATGGTTATGCTCAATTCTAAGTTCATAAAGCAAGATAAGAGTTGAACGAGGATGGAAGTAAAGTTAGATCAAATTGCGAGAAATCATACATCATCCATCCATAACATGAAAGTTCAAGTTGGGCAAATTTCCAATGCCTTATCATCAAGAAGTTTGGGGGGTCTCTCGAGTAATACATAATCCAATTCAAAGGAGCAATTGAAGGCTATCAAAGTTATAATTGGAAAAGAACTAGAAGATCCAATAGAGAAGATCGAAAGCTTTAAGGATAAGACTCAAGAGAAAGAAGAAAAGAAGGAGGAGGAAAAGCCATATTTTCCGCCGCCACCATCGTACAAGGTAAAGATCCCATAGCCACAAAGGCTTAAGTAAAAGTTAATGGATGCACAATTTTCCAAGTTCCTGTAAAACTGTAAGAAGCTACAAAACAAATTTTCATTTGTAAAAGCGAAGAGCGTGCCAAAGGACACTAATTTTTTAAAGGATATCTTAACCAAGAAGTGCACTTGGGATGACAATCAAATGATAGCTTTGAAAAAGAGTTGCAATTCAATCATTTCTAGCTACATGTCTTCTAAGTTATAAGATCCAGTGAGTTTCACTATACCTTATGTTATTGCTAACATGGAATTTTCTAAATGTTTGCGTGATTTAGGAGTAAGCATTAACTTGACGCCTTTATATATTTTCAAGAAACTAGGTTTAGGTGATGTGAAACCGACTTCCACGTTCATCCAATTGGTGGATCAATTAATAAGGAAGCCATTTGGATTAGTGGAAGATGTGCTAGTTAAGGTAAATACATTCTTCATTCCAATAGATTTCTTGGTGCTCAATCTTTAGGAGGATAGGAGTTATCCATTGATCCTTGGAAGGCCTTCATGAATACCAGAAGAGCATTGATTGATGTCCTTGATGGGAAGTTAATCCTTCATATTGATGATGAGAAAGTAGATTTTAGTAGGAGCAAGACATTGAAAACTTCAATAGAAGGAAGTGCTTGCATAAGGTAGATGTGATTGATAACTGTGGAAAGGAGTAAGAGATGAAACAAAAGGAATAATTAGTTTTGAAAGATGATGAACAATAAGAGAAGGAGAAGGAGAAGGAGTTGGGCAAGGAGTTAAAAAAGGAACCATTAGGAAGAATGAGCACCCCCATTCCATTTTTCTTTGTTAGATTACCCGTGCCTAAGTTACAATCTTTACTTCTAAATTTGATATATGTCGTCTTGGGTGAGGGCAAAAAATTACCCATGGTTATTTCTAGAAAATTAACCTTACACAAGAGAAAATGTTAGTTAAGGTAACAAGGAAGAGTATTAGAGTAAGGTTGAAGTTGTTTCCTTCTAAACTCAAGACTCAGTTGGAAGAGTCATTTACAGTTGTGCAAGTTTACAATAATAGGACACTCAGCGTAGAAGACTATAAAGGAAAAATGTTCAAGGCTATTGGGTATGTGGCAACCTGTATCTTGGAAAATTTCTCCTAAAAGAAAGGGAAATGATTTCTTTACCTTTCTCCTTTAAGATTGGATTGGTTATAGTCAAGCTCCTGACCTTAAATGAAGCATGTCATTACTTGTTTTATATTGTTTGACATATTTCATTTGGTTTCTTAGGTTGTTTGATGCATTCTTTTCATCTTTTCTTGTGCTTAGATTGTGTTTCCTTGAGTTTTGTTGATGTTTTTAGGTTGATTTTGATGTTATTTCTAGAGTTTAAAGGTTTGATGTGCATTATAACAATTGCGAGCTTAATTTATGAATAATAGGTCAAAATAAAGGAGCTCCTCTATCACTTGACAAAAAGTTTAGGCTATTGCTTTGTCACGATAATGCAGCTGCACAATCGTCAAATTCATCCAACCTATCTAGCCTTGTTAGCCCTAAAAACCCCTCCAAACTCCATTCTTTTCACGTATTGTCTTTGCCATCATCTCCATCTTACCATAGTTGGCCTTTACATCTCATTTTCAAGCCTCCCCACTCTATTTTTCATTAAATCTTTCTTATTTCTAGTGGATTCTTCACCAAACCTTCAAATTTCTGCATATTTGTTCTCATCTTCAATTTCTTGCTTTCATTCATTTTTTTTTTACTATTTTAAGGTGTCTAACATCTGTCTTGTGGTTTTCTTTGTCCCTTATTTCAGAATTGAAGTCATAGAGCGTGGTGCAATAAATATTACTACTAAATTTGATTCCCCACTTCCCAAATTTTTTAAGGAAGAAGGATGTGTTCATAAACTTTAATTTACTCCCAATATGGGATAAGCTTATATCCCCTTTCTCTAACATCTTCAAGTCATATGAAATCAAATAAAATTTTTCAAGCCATGCCTATATATGGAATGAAATTTTTAAGGGAGTCACGTTCTCTTTCCATTTTACCACAATCTATATTTTAATTACTTTTATCCTCCAATTAAGGACAATTTGGTTTAATCGTGTAAGGGGTTAGGTGGGGGGAGAGGAGTTTCTACATGCTTTTTCATTTATTCGAACACTTGATTTGTTGCATGCATAATAGGAATGATTTGGATGTCTTGTCTTAGAATGATTGAAATTGAGAGTTAATTGCTTATTTTGGTATTTTAATTTCATCACCATTTTTGTTGATGGAAGCATTAAAAAATTCTTAAGCGATTTTTGATCAAAATTATTCTTTTCTTTTAAATTTTGAGTGATTTGCATGTATTTTTGCAAACACATGTATAATGTCATGTTTTTAGGGAGCTTTCATATGATTTTTGTTTGAAGTTTGAATAAGTTGCTTGTATTAAGAAATAAAAACAATCACATATGTGATTAATTAAAGTGAGCAAAAGTTTATAGTCTACTAGCTTTAAATAAAAATATTAAGTTAAAAAGTGATGGGAAATTTGTTGAAGAAAATAGGGACTTATTACTTTCTAACCCGAACCCTTTCTCTTTTTCTCCTATTGTAAAATGCACTAGATTTCATCAGAGATAGTGAGTAAGCCCTAAACAACTTCCTGAGAGTGATAGTTCCACATTCTTCGAAGAAAAGGTTCAAGTGAATTTGAAAGAGTTAACAGTGGAGGAAAAAATAGAACAAATTATGGAAGAAAATCAAAGGACATTAAAGGATCTTGCATCTCTTACTTTTAATCCCAAATTGCTTTTTATTGATTATCCGAATGATGATCTGGAAGTTGAGATTAGACTTGGATTAATTCATTCTTTACCTAATTTTTCAGGTTTTCAAGACACCAGTTCATTGGGTTCAGGGTACATCACAGAACCTAACAAGTTCTTGAAGGAGTTCCATATCGTTTGCTCAAGTATGAAGCCAGTGGGAGTCTAAGTGGAGAAACTCAAACTAAAGGTTTTTCCTTTTGCCTTAGCAGACACAGCCAAAAAATGGTTATATGTTTTACCCGCAAGCTCAGTTAACATGTAGTGACTCGATTCTTATATATATAGGAATCCACTATTTAGAGTCTCATTTCACATACATAATTGTGAATTGCATTTCATATGCATGCTTAAATTTTGATATGGAATAATGGTAAATGTGTTAGTTGCATTCAATTGATCATTTCTAGGTATAAGTGATTTTGATGGTTTTATCGTGCAAATGTTATGTCTTGACTTATGAATTTGTGATTTGGAATGATTAAAGGGATGCAAATTGAGGGATTGGTGTGATGGTAAATGTTTTAGGAAATGGAAAAGGGTGGATTAATGAATTATAAAATGTTATAGGGAGGGGTTTTTAATTAGACTTCGTTGGAGTCAAAATTTGATTTCAGGAATGAAATCTAGTTTAACTTTTTGATCCATTTTCTATCTTGATATAGTGTGAATTTGAAGGAGAATAAGGAATAAAAATTGTAGAACTAAGTGTTAGTTGAATTTTGATGAAGCATCAGGTCAAAAAGATACGTACGATGAAAGGTATGGTTGTTTTACAAAATCTATTCATGTTATGGTACTGATTCGGGAACCCTAGATGTTTCATTTTAATTGAGGACCTTGGAGTTCGAATTAGGGTGCATATGAAACATAAAAATTGTTCATATTTTTCTTATAGGCATGCTTATAAAATTTCATGATCCAATGATCAGTGGTTAGTGAGTTATAATGATTTAAACAATAAATGACAAGTTAAAAAAAGTGATTGGTTGGGTATAAACCAATGAGAATGCGACATTTGGACCAATTATGTTTCATTACTTACCACTATCAGTTTTTAACTATTTTAAGTCCAATTTCTTGACATTTTCTTCTGCTTTCTTCTTCTTCCTTTGTGACTGTCAATCCCTAACCCTAACCTACATGATTCTTACCAAAATCAAGCCAAACCATGAAATGTTTTGTAGATCTTGATTAGCTCTTCCAAACCCCTCTTCTCCTACCTTGATTGGAGCACGGATTTACATGGTTTAGGAGCTAAAAAGTAACTTGTTCAAAGTATAAAAAGTAAGTATATGGTCTCTCTTGATAAAGCATGAAAGCATGAGAATTATGTAAGTGTGTGGAGTTAAAATAGGCATGCGATTGGAACAATATACATGAAAACGAGGTTAATTTGATGTCCGACTTTTTGACCCATTTTTCATGAAATTAGGATTCGAATCTAAACAATCCTTAAGAATGAAAGTTATTTAGCTAGATTTTAGTGAGCTATTGGTGAATGAATCATGTAAAAACGATGTATATAACTAGAGTTATGATCATTCTCCCGAAACTGCCTGTCATATGTCCTATTCTAGAAAACCTAAATTGTGTCTTAGTTTTTGAGGTACTTAGAGCCCGAATTTAGAATAGGTTAAAATAAGATAATTGTAGGGTAATGTCTTAGTGACACATTTGTGAAAGAATAGAATTCATTGGATTAGTGAAACTCAATCTATGGTTTATTTTTCTTAAACTACCCATGAGAAAAAGTTATGGTCATTACACCAAAACTACCTTCAGTGAAACCATAAATTTGGAACAAAACGTTAAGTCCTAATTTTGAGGAATTTAGAGACTGAATGAGAAAGCACTTAAAGCATTAAAGATGTAGATATGGATCTTAACTTCAATATGATGAAAGAGGCATGTCATTTGGATTAATGTATTGAAAGTTATGCATATTTTTCTATCGTGTGATCATAGTGAATTTCGGAAATGAGACTTTCAATGGATGTATGATAGATTGCTAGAAGATTCGATAAGTTTTGATTATGAAATGATGATATATATTAAATATTGGATGGTTGGAATTAATGTGTATAAATAAGATGAATTAGAAGTGACTGAATATGAATCGAGCATGCATTATTCATGACATATTCCTACATGCATAATT
>JAOXYD010014795.1:0-14945 GCA_028565735.1 Pinacopodium congolense
ATCAATGATCATCCCGACATCCTAAAGATATCTCCAACCCACTTCTTTGCTATTGTTATTCATCTTTTCTAAATTTGATTGGTGTTTGTCTCTTTGCTTATGCTTTTTGCATCTTAGTTATCTTACTTTCATAATTTTAGGGCGTTTTATTTTCTCTTTCTTACAACATTTGAAATAACATTCGCATTCCAACTCTCTGTGGTTCGACCCTAGCTCACCATTACTGCATAGTTTGAATGGTTAGGAATTTATTATTTGATAGCTTGCGACGAGTTCATCATGAATGAGAAACATCTTCCATTATATGTCTAGAGAACCCACTATTTACATAAGATTTGATTCTCTTTTAGTCCTGCAAAATAAAGAAATTCCTTTTACTTTAGGTATGCACATTAATTTGGGCCCTAAGGGTTTAAACATTTTATACTTCTTATGCCCTTTAACAAACTATGAAACCATGATTTTTATCAAACAAAATTTTCTACATGTCTAAATCTTAGGCAATATTGACAAAACAAAGGAACATTATAAACATGCAAATGTGATCTCATGTTGTTCTTAAATACATTTCTAGGTTTCTCATTCCTAAATGTCCTTCCTTGATGAAATTTTGACCTAGAATATGGATGAACCAAGTTCCATGACCTAGTATGAGCATGAGCGGAGTTTCTTAATGAATGTACATGTATGTGGGGAGCATGTGAGGGGGTTGGTAAATTGCCTAACATGTGAACTATATGCATTATTTTGATGTTGTCCATTTTTAAAGAAATTATATCTATTTTAAGGCATATGCACATTCTTTCTAGATGTAGGCCTAGATGCATACATAAAAGCATGATGATTCTTCCTAGATTGTGATGTAGATGTTTATGCCCCATTACCAAAAGAATGCCTAGGAATATACTCTTCATCTGGGTTCTTCCTTTTAAAAAAATTTGTCTTGGCATTAGCAATTCTACTCTTTTGGGTGAAACCTAAGCCATACCTATCATTTAAAGCCTTTTAGGCTTTAAACATGATATCTAGCTTCTCCTTTCCCTTTATGAATTTTCTAATGATTCTTCAGGGAATTTAACTTATTCTTTAATGATTATTTTTCATGCATCAATTTCTTCCTATCATCATTATCAACAATCACATTCCTAGATTCTAAAATGTGCATTTCCTTCTTTAACCTATGATTCTCTAGCCTAAGTTCATCCACCAATTTTAAGCATTCCTTGTATTTGAAAGATCTTTTCTTCCTCCTTTAGGTCATAGCTTCTAGACATTGAAATAATTCATCATAGGTCGATTCATTTTAAACCTCATCACCATCATTATCAAAAGAATATGAATTAGGAGGTATCTTATCCTTTAATGCTATATGAAAAAAGTTGGCAACTTCCTTTTTAGATTCTTCACTCTTTGAATCACTTTAGCTTTCTTACATCATGGCCTTCAAAAGTTTCTTCTTCTTCCTTTCCTTCCTCTCCTTCTTTTCCTTCCTGCCACTTCTTTCTTCCTCTCACTTTCCTTGAGAAGTGGATATTGAGTTCCTATCTACATTCAAAATAAACAATGTTAGAAGATGATTTTCTTTTAAACTCATTCTTACCTGTTCTCTTCTCTTGGAATAACCTTTTTTCTTTAATAAAATTTTGAACTTCTTTGCAAGGAGAGTAGAATCATCTTCACTTTCATCTGAAGACGTCTCTTTATTGCCTTGCTATTCCTTTATGGTCTTAAATGCTAATTTTTATTTATGCTACTTCTTTCTTTTTAGTCTCATTGAGTTGCATCTCATGTGTGAGGAGTGAGCTAATCAATTCCTTTAAAGGCAACATGTTAAGATCTTTCACCTCTTGGATTGTGATCACCTTTGCCTCCGATTCCTTTGGTAAGGATCTAAGAATTTTTTTAAGAAATTCCATATTTGTATAAGATTTTACTAGACCCTTTAAAGCATTAAAGATGTTAATGAACCTAGTATACATATTTGAAATGCCCTCATTATAATGCATATGAAACAATTAATGTGTGAGCATAGAAACCTTTCTCTCTTTCACTTGATTGGTTCTCTTATGGGTAAACTCAAGTGTGTGCTAGATTTCATGAGTCGTATCACACATCAAAACCCTATTGAATTCGTTATGCTAAGTGCACAAAACAAAATGTGGATAACCCTATTGTTTAATGAAATTAATCTCTTATCCTTATTAGTCCACTCGTCTTTAGACTAGGTCATCTTTTGATCATTGATAACCTTTGAGGAACGTATGGCCCTACATTAAAAATATCCTATAATTCTATGTTTTCAACCATAATAAATAATTTTATTCTTGTTTTTTAATAAAGATAGTCATTCTTATAAATAATAATGCCTTACTAATTTTCACCCCTCCTGACTTGTGCAAGCTATCAAATGTCCCATGATAGGATCTTAGCTCACTATTTTCATTAGAAAACCTATATGTACAAGTAAGTCTAACTTTGATATCAATTATAAGTCTTAAAGGAACTTAAGAAGGTGAGGGGTTTAATTGAATGTTAAATTTTTTTTTTCTAAACTAACAACCTACACTACCTAAACGAATTCCAAACTACATGCAATCCTTATATCAATATTCAACCTATAAGATATATCAATGATTGTGCAAATGAACATAATATCAATATAAAGTAATAACTCAATAGACAATAATTAAAGTGATCGTGAATGTGTGAACTCAATATTAGTGCTTATGACAAGTTTTAAATTAAAATAGTTGTTTTTATACTATGCACATCTATAGGTAAGTGTACTTATCATTTACTATAATTCCTAAGTGAGTTGGGTTTTGATCCCATAAGGAATATTGACAAGTTCTAATATCAATGTTAAGTTATTAATTAAACTATCAAATTGATGTTTTAAAATCAATTATGATAACAATTTAGCTTAAACTATCAATTAACATTCAATGAATTGATATAAAGAATTCAAGAACAAACTTGATCTAAAGGGGCTTAACAATGTAAGAATAAATCTAAATCTCAACTATATTAAGACAATTTGGTCATTCAATTCAACACAATCTATAGTTGTTCTTAGCAAACAATATGAGTTCAATATTAAAAGAAATAATTAAGTAAAACTAGGTGAAATTGAAGTAAAGATTTAGAATGTTTATGAAAATGGCAACTTCCTCTCTAAGACCCCTTATTCCTAGTATAATATCCTATGTTTCTTAAACAAATTGAAAAATTAAATAATAAAATAATGAATGTAAAGGAATAATTAATAGAATTAAAAAAATCAAAGAAGAGAAAGGGAATGCTCATGAGAATGGTAACTCTTTCTCTATAACTTTTTTACTTTTAGCCACTAATTGAAGCTCCTTTGATGTCTTTAAAGCTCTACCCTAATGAATTTGTTAGCTATAAAACATTAATTGAAAGTGTTTTGAATGGATGAGGTTAGAAACATATATTAAAAATTATTGAATTAAGCCTAAAAAATTCCTAAATTAGTTTCATCATGTTTCCTAAATAGTCTTGCTATCTTCTTATGGTTAAGAAACCCTAACCTGATAAATTAGAAGATAAAATTCAACGATATGTTTCAAAATCTTTATTTCCACTACCATATCAAACCATAATGGTACTTTTCATATAAACCATAACATCGTCATTGTTTTGATGCGTGATGCTACTATTCTTATGCTTGCACTACAATAATGAGAAGCCAAAGCACAACGCGCCATTGATATGAACCATAATTATTCTATCTTTGATTTAACACCCCATCGATGACACCTTTAGGAACTACAATGATATTATGATGTAGCATAATGCTTCTATCTTTGACTTAACACCACAATGGTGGTCTTCTCATAGATCCTAACGGTGTTGTTATTAAGGCACATTATGCTTTTGAAAAATGATTACTTCTTTTCTTCTCTTTGTAATTTTGCTTCCGTTGATGCACCATGTACCTAAACTTCACCAAAACCAAGTTATTCAAAGTCAGATTGATCAAATAATGTGTAAAATTAATTAAAAAATACATAAATAAATGTATACATTTTACACATTATTAAATTCTCCCCACACTTAGGTGCTTGCTTGTCTAAGGCAAACCAATTCATAATTTAAAATTTCAAACGGATAATAATAATAATGTGGATAAATTTTAATCTCATCAAATATTATCATTGATATTTTTTCATTAATCATTCACAGATAATGGATTATCAAATTGTCATGCAACCACTCATGTTAAATTGCAAGTGCATTTAATGTACTTCAAGCTTATTTAACTTGAACTCAAATCAAACAATTCCAATCTCATGTATAAATTGAATATGCATAAAGAAATATGCTTCAACTTTTAAACACATTCACATCTTTTATTTATTTATGAAATATAACTTTGATTGTGAGCTTTTAATAGCTTGATTGAGAAGTCACCTAATATTTTTACTCAAAGGTAGACATCTTGTCATGAATAACCCGATTATTTAAATAAGTCACCTTTATCAATTAGCTACTAATATCACTCTTTAACGTCTACCTTTTATTGGTATGAAATCAATGGAGTGAAGAAAATCTTGCTCTCTTATTCACACTTTTATAAAATTTTAACAAATTAGATGATTAACATGTTCTCAGGAAGTCATAATTGCTCATGCTTATGCATTTTACACATAAAATCTCATAATGCTCATCAAATATCCATTTTCTAAAGTCATGAAGCCACTAAAACTCACTTGGTCATCAACACGCATAATTAAATAACATAAACATCTCAAGTCACTAGAATGATCAAAATCATAATGAATGATTTCAATAATATGCTTTTAAAGGTAGCAAATTTCCATAAATCAAATTCCACTGAAATAAAAATGATGAAATTGATAAGCTTAGGACAAGATATTAATTTCAATTAACCCTCCCCATACTTATATTAAAAAATTTCATTGATGTTAAAAACGCAATTAAAAACAAAGATAAGGTAAGCGGGTAATAAAAATTCCCTAAAATCAATTATATGATGAAGAGATAATTGATGAAGGATGAAACTAAGTATTGCTGTTAAGCTTCATTTGTAACTGATACATTTGTAATTGGTGAACACTAAAACATAGGGGTGAGAAAGTAACCTTGACATGACTAAAATAAAACTTGATAATAATAATAATAACAAAAATAAAAAGAAATCAAATGAAAGGGTTGGGTTGCCTCCCAACAAGTGCTTTTTTAACATCTTTTAATTGGATGCTATTGTTAGGAAATCTTTAATATTCTCCTATCCCTGTAGCTTTAAGCAATGTTTTTGTTATAGTTATAATGACTCACACAAATGCATTGGCCTTGAAGGGGACTACTAGTTTAAATAATGTTTATTAAATTGTCTTACTTCCTTTCCTTTACTTGTGAAACACCTGAAATGGATCATAATATGTTACTGTTCTACTTGAAAAGGAAGATAATGGAGTGTTAATGCATTTTTCCATCGATTCAATAGAATAAGGTATGTGATATATGAACTCCTTTCTTAGTTCCTTAGCCCTAGTCTCGTTAACCTCATTGTCAACCTTATATCTATTAGGTTTAGTTAGTACATCAAAATCACACTGTAAGATTTCTTTGTGTTCATACTCCTAATAACTACTCTCAATATTATGAGTAGGCAAGCATGCTTGTTGTTTTTATTTAACAAGCTCCACATGCTACCCAACCTGCATCTCCAATTGACAAAGAGAGGCTTTTTAGTTTTGATGAACTTCCTAAATGCTTATAAATTGATCTTTAAATGTTGATATCACATGGTCAATAGTGTTTCCAACCTAGACTCCTATTTTTGTTAATGATTATAACCCCACGGGGTTGGCCTTGAGTATGCTTCATCACTCAATATGAAGTTGGGATGATACGCCCACTCTGGTTCATGATGTCTATTGTAATTATAGTGGTAAGCCATTTGACTTTCATGTCCTTTTGAAACTACTTCAATCAACCAGCTCTAATAATTGATTTAGTTTTCCTTTCTCTTGAAATAAGCTATCAACATCGACCTTAACTTCTTATGGGGGGCTTTCTAGTCCCCACTGGTAGTCGTACATTAACCACTTGTTCGATTACCTATAGTAATAGAGAACAACAAGGTATGTAGAATAATTTTTTTAATGATAAAATAAATGAAATAAGAAACTATGTTGATTGCAATGAAACACAAATGCATAAATTAAAACACAATCACACAACTAAAAAACAGCCTAAACAAAAACAAGACAACAAGGTGGTTAAAGTAATAGCTTTAAATTCTCCTAGTATCATTAATGATTCCTTGTGAATGGTGTTAAAAAATTGATCATGTGTGCGTGTACTTGATATTAATGCTTATGTTCAGTTTTAAATTAAAACAACTACTTCTATACGATGTATAATTATAGGTAAGTGTATTTATCGTTTACTATAGTACTTATGTGAGTTAATTGTCAATACCATAAGGAATATTAGCAAGTACTAATTTTAATGTTAAACTATTAATTAACATATCAAATTTATGTTTTTTAATCAATTATCATGATAAGTTAGCCTAAACTGTTAGTTAGAAATTAAGGAATTGATATAAGGAATTCAATAACAAACTTGATCCAAAAGGCCTTAATAATGCAAGAATAAATCTAGATCTCAACTATATTAAGACAATTTGATCATTCAATTCAACAAAATCTATAATTTTTCTTAACAAACAAGATGAGTTTAAGATTAAAATAAATAATGAGGTAAAACTATATGAAATTAAACTAAAGATTCACAATGTTCATGAAAATGACAACTTCCTCTTTAAGACTCCATACACCTAATCCATTAACTCAAGTTTCTTCAACACCTTGAAATACAAAACAATCAAATAATGAATGCAAAGGGAAAATCAATAGAATTAGAAGAAACCAAAATAGAGAAAGGGGATGCTCATGAGAATGGCAACTTTTTCTCCAAAAATTTTTACTCTTAGCCATTTAATCTAAGCTCCTTTGATGGCCTTAAAGCTTCTCCTCGATGAATGTTCTTATCTCTAGCACTTGGCTATCAAAACATTGATTGAAATCATGTTGTATGGAAGAGGCTAGAACAATATATCAAAAAGTGTTGAGTTAAGCCTCTAAAAACTTCCTAAATTGGTTTCATAATGTTTCTTAAATTGTCTTGATGTCTTCTTAAGGTTAGGAAGCCTTAACATTGTGAGCTGGAAGATAAAATTCAGTGATATGCTTTAAAATATTTATTTTTATTGGCATATCAGACCATTATAATGCCAGTCATATGAACCACAATTATGCCATTATTATAATGCATGATGCTATTATTCTTATGCTTGCACCACAACCGTGGGAAGCAAAGCACAACGGTGCTATTATTATGGATAGTAATTCTTCTGTCTTCGATTTAACACCATAATGATGACACCTTTGGGAATAGTTACACTATTGTGGTGTAACATAATGCTTATGTATTTGACTCAAAACCACAATGGTGGTCTTCTTATAGACTATAAAGGCGTCGTTGTTGGGGCATATTATACTTTTGGAAAATTACTCCATCTTTTCTTCTCTTTGTAATTTTGCTTCCCTTGATGCACCATGTACCTAAACTTCATAAAAACAAGTTATTAGGATGTCCTTGATCAAATATTGTGTAAATTTAATTAATGAATACATCAATAAACATATAAAATTTTCATATTATAATGAAAAGTGTAAGGAAAGGAGGATACATAAGGATTTTTATAGTGGTTCAACAATAAACTTAAACGTCCACTCTTTAACAATGATTTTGGGAGTATCACTAAATCACTAAAACAAGTTACAAATTCTTTCGATTAAGAGGAACCCTTGGCAATCCTAATCTTCTTTTTAGAAGGTGAAGAGGAACCTTTAACCATTCTTTTTCAAGACAAAGAGGATCCTTTACAATAATTCCCGGCCTAACAAGATGGAAATCCCTTTTAAATAAAAATAATTGCACCTTAATTGTGTTTCACTTAAAAGTTAATAATCAAATGGCTCTTATGCTTTTCAAGATGAAAAATATGAATGATGAACCTATTAAAAACTTAAAAATACATAGTGTTTTGGATTGAAACTAAGACAAACAAGATTGAAGCCTAAAACCATAAGTTTATAGAACAAAACTCAAGAACACTTGAAAATGGTAGGTTTTATCACTTTAATGTTCAAAAACTCATTAAAATATCATAAAAATTGTTCAATTACCATTAAAACTCATGTTTATAGTGTCCTTAAACTCACATAGCAGTTAGTTACTTTTATTAGATGTTAGAAACAGAAAATCCATTTGTTTCTGTAAGTTTGCAACCGGCTGTTAGACTAGGAGTGACTATAATGACAATTTACTTAGACATCAATGTTGTTATTATTATCCCAGTAAACCACACAAAATAACACTAACATGCAAGACTTCAGTGGAACTATTGACCATCATTGTTTACCATCACTATGCTCTTGATAAATAATTTAAAACTTGGCTAAAACACTTTTGAATATTTTTATAACATCAAATGCAACTCCAATTAAGTTTTAAAAGATTCCTAAGATGATTTTGGATATCAAGACTTATCATCTAAGATCAAAATCATAAATTACCTGTGTTTGTGATAAATTAGCAAAACTTTGAAACTTTTCATTTCAAACCATATTTAAACTATTTATAAACATGCCATAGTTATTTATTTTTATTACAAACATTACAAACAAGTTTTAAAACAAAGTTCAAGGTTGTTTCACTTGCCAAAGATATTAAATTAACTCAAAATCAAATTTGATCTATTATTAAAATTTTACGTAGCTTTTGAACATATGAAATGCAATTGAGCACATAGATCATCAAAGCATCAAGCAAACTTACAAATAAGTTTAAACTATATAAATAATGATCTTAAAGTGTCCATAATGCTTGCTCTTCCATTTCACTCAAATTTTGCCTTCAAATCTAAGCTTTTCACTTTGAATTAATTCCAAATGCACCCATCTTTTAATCTTTACACTATAAATTCTAATCATTAGTTAAAAAAATTAAATTCATGTTTTTCTATCATCAAAACTAAGATTAGAGCCTCCTTTAGTTGAATAGGATTTACAACTCCCTCATCGCTTTTGAGGTTTATTTTCCTCACTAAATCACCTTCTCTCCCTCTCCCTCTCCCTCTCCCTCTCCCTTATCATCACCATCATGTCCTTCCCTCACTGTCGCTCCAACATTCTTCACTAGTTTTGTGCAACTCCCTTCAAATTTCAGTTTAGAGATTTGGCTTATTAAGTTCCTTGTCCTTATATTCCACTCCAACTATTGATGGTCTCAACTTGCAAACAATACTATGATTAATTATATAATTGCACCTATATATAGTTTGGTTATTAAGAGTATTGTTCCTATAAGAATTATAATTAAGTCATCTTTCTATTATCTACTCTAACAAAATTAGTGATTAATTTGATTAAATTATTAATTAAATAAAAATTACAAATGAAAGTAATTAACACAAAGACATGAAAATCAATAGGATCAAGACAAAAATGAAGAATCCCTTTATAACTTTAATTTTCTTAGTTTATATCTTAATTTAATGATTAATCCCAATTACTTAGACCATTAAAATCCCGTAATCAAATTATATTCTTTCTCAAGGAATATAATTTTATTTCTTTTTTGATTAATTAGATTCTCTTACAAATTAAAACCTTAAGAAGATACATTAACTGATCAATAGATTTCATGTGTTGGGTTTGAATCTAAACTGAGAAGCTTATGTAATTCTATCCCTAGAAATCAATGCAAACTTTTTTATTCATGAAATTTATCTATTCATACAAATTATTTCTCAATCTAAATATATAAAATTTGAAATTAAATTTAAATTACTAGTAAAATCTTGATCCAAATACATTTGTAATCATGAACAAACCTAAAATAATTAAAAAGTTTCATTATCAAAGAATAAACAATAAAAAAAATGGTTCTAGGGTTCATCGTACTAAATCTTAAAGAAAATTAGTTTGTTTATAAAAGTAAACCATAAAATCATTAAAGAAGAACAAGGAATTAGAAAACTCATTCTTTTGTAGTTTATTTTTAAATCTTAGCTTAATTCTTGTTGGAACCTTTTTGGTTTGCTTGAATCTTTACTTTAATCTTAATCTTTTGTAAAATATGGCTTTGATTTGAGTTTTCTCCCTTTGATGGTGGCTCCCCACTCTTTAGGGTCAAAACATGCCTAAAAATTGAAAAAACTCACTCATAGAGACAGATACATTTACTCTCATGGACTAAATGATGACTATGATTCAGGTTATGAGAATCACTGCACTTTGAGACCTTAGAAATCTCATGGTCAGAGTTATAGCCGTTGCTGTGGCCATAGAAAACACTAACTTCCACTATCTCTCTTTTCTCCTCTACTCTTTAATGCAACGATTTGTTTAACTTTTTTTTATAATCTTAATCAACTCCAAAACTTGCAAAAATAACTATTGTATTTGATTTATGTAATCAATATCATGTTCAACAATTACAACATTTAAACTCTAAAATTACATGAAATAGCCTCAATCCTAAGGTTTAAAAGAAAAAAATCATATTAAAAATATATATAAATTAAGCACTATCAACAACTTATTGAGAATCATTCCATTGCTAGCATTAGAATATTCCAATGATTGACAGTATATTCTAAAGACTAAGAGAATATTATAGTGACTCCCGTAAAATATCCTGGTGATTGATTTAACACACTTCACTTAATCATTCCCAATCTATGGAACTAAAAATCGTCCTAGCATCAAGTTTGAGGAAGCATTTAACATATGATGCTACCCATTTCTTAGCCCTCAACAACGTCCAATGGTTCAAGGCCTACAGTGACAATGATATCGTAGTAGGGTGCACATTGTCACCTATAATTGATGTAGAGTTGGACATATATAAAGCATTTAAATCATATGAATGGGAGGCAATGCTACACTTGGATAAGTTGTACTACTCATGCTTGGTTTGTAAGTTTTATGTTAAGATAAAACAAAAGTTAAAGGATAACATAATTAAGATTTATTCCTTCATTCTAGATACATCTATTACTATTACTTGTACTTATCGATCCGCTCTACTAAATGTACTTGATGATGAAGTGGCATACAAGGATAGTACGACATGCTTTTAGGTGATATAATTACGCCAAAACTCAATTTTTAACTTAATATTTCTTAGGGGCCATTGAGGTTGCATTGGTCCATGGGTTTCCACCTATATCCTACGCTCTAATTGGAAACTCATAAGAGGATTATAAAATCCATATTTAGTGCTAACATTTTACCAAGAGTTAGTAGGTTAAACGAGGTATGATTTATTGACACTTACATTTTATATCATATGTTGACTGGTTTTGGTATTTTGTTGGGATTGCGATTAGTAGGTGTTTTCATCCCTCATATAAGGAATTTAGTGTGGATACAATAAAAGAATAAGAAATTTTCCTTCCCGTGACTAATTATAAAGGTCTTCTTAGAACTTGGAGTTAGCCTTGATGAGAGGTTCCCATCCACTCCTTTGGTGCTTTGAAAATATCCTTTTTGACCTTGAAACTATAAAAGTATTATAGGATTCCTGGACTTTAGCATATTACACGAGTAGATCCTTTGAGGAGCAACATGTAGTTGGATGATCTAACAGCTCCTCGCCTTAATCCTGTCGAGGCTATCATCATAAATATCGACACTAATAAGGAACCCATCGGGCTAGTGCACATTGCTTCATGTCCATTGCTAGGTGCAAGTCCCTTAGTTACCACTTCTTTACTTGAGATCTTCGTTGGTGTGATATATAAGCTTCTCCTCAAGAATAGAGGTAAGCTTGGCCACCAACAATAGCACATGGATTAGATTTGGGAGTATCTTCATTCTATAGACTTAGGGTCTAGTAGCTAATATTATGTTTTTATACATTTATCTTTTGCTCATTTATTTTTTTATTTGTACCTTTTCATTAATATTATATGGATATTATTGTCTTTTGTCTCTTTTGTTTCTCTTTCTTTTTGCTTTTAGTTAACTGTATTATTCCAAATCATAATGCATCAACTTAATGACATGGGGGAAGTTTTTCTATTCCATTCTCTCTATATTATGCTTATTTTTTATTATTTGAACATTGGGAATAATGTTTAGATTGGGAGAGGGACATAGGAACAATTTTATCTTTAAACTTTAATTATTATCAGTCTTAATAGTGATTTAGTCAGATATCTCATTAAAATTTTTTTTAATGGTTAATTAAATGTTAATTATTGTGTCCTTATTGTACTAATGTAAATATTATAGTAATTATTGATTGATTATAGGTTTTCTTAATCATGGTTATGAATTGCATTAAAGAAGCTAATTCATTATACATAATATTGAATTCTTAATGAGGCTTTATATGGATTTTATGTGAATTTAAAATAAGTTGTTCAATTAATAGTAAAATTTTAAAATTTTGAGTGTTAAAAAGGTAAATAATTGAATTGAATTGAAAGTGATTGTAAATGTGAATATATGTAAGTTATGGCAAGATGGAGCAAAAAATGCATTTGCTAGGACAAGATGGAGAGTAAAGCATAAGCGCACTTGTCTAAATTAATTGTGAAGTGATAAATGTGGCTAAGGCATAATAAAGTGTGAAACATACATGTCTTTGAATTACCTTAGGAAAAGTTTGAATGATTTTCTGTATAATTTTCTTAAGATTCAATGTTATGCATAAGAATTAGCTTCCTTATATATTTTTACTATATATGTTAATCCATAATCAAGATGAAATTAGGAGATGCTAACTATGTTAATTGCATTAGGTTACATTAAGGTACTTGATTAATGTTTAGCTGTTATTAAAATGTTTTAAATAAATATTTGAGTAGTTTTTTTTAGCAAAAACAACAATTTAAATGTGACATAATGGATAGGGGTAGTCTATATAAGTTTTTAGACCATATTTTGATATGATTTTTTAGTACTTCTTTTTTTTTTTGTAAATTTACCCTATTTGTGAGTTGTTTTTGATAGATTGTAGGTTCATGCCTATTCAAGGAGTGTGGTGTTGAAAAGGGTGAATTTTATGTATTTGAAAGAATGCTATCGGTTGTTTAAAATAGACACTATTGAGGTTATTATGAAGCACCCTTATAGTCTTAAGGAAAGTTAGATACCAGTGTCAGTTGAAAACAATGTTGCAACTCCCATGATTAATCGCCATTATGTTGTGCAATAAAGTTAGAATATCAACGTTGGTTTAAAATAAAGTTGTTGTGATTCCTAAGCATCACCAATTATATTCAATTGAAGACAGGGTACTAATGGTATTCATTAATGGTGCCATTATTCCTTATGTACAAAAGTAGCTTTACTCCTAGAAAAAATAATTAAATAGTAATTTAATTGAAAATTCAATTTTTTCAACCTTTTAATTAGAATAAATCCTTAATAGCCATCTAGAATCAAGTGGAGATTTGTTACAATTTTTAAAGAGTAGTCTAAAGTAGTGTTCTCTAAAATTTTTTGATAGAGACATCAAGTGTTGAGTATTGAGTGTTCCAAGTGTAGACCTGAATAGATTGGAGAGTAAAAAGGCCAATTGGGATAGAGATATTTGGTTGTATTTCTTTTCTCCTTCACTATTTTGTATCTAACTCTTATTTTTATTAATGAAGAATGCGTTTTCTAATGATATCTTTGTGCTTGTTGATAAATATGTGTGGCTAAATTTGTATTAACTAAGGCTAAGTTAGTAGATGGATTGACTATTGTTCTATTTGTATTATTTTATGTGAAAGATCTTTGATCAATTAATTGCTTAATTATCTGCCTTAAATTAGCCACCTAAGGTAGATTATTAGGTTGTTAGGGACCAATAAATTGGATTTTGTTATTGGAAAAGTTAATTAAACAACATAATTAAGTTGATTCATGATCAAACTTTGATTCCTTGTAAGGATCTCAATTATAAGAAAGGGATTTTATGGTTAAGCTTCTTGATATTTATGCATGTTAGTCTACTTGGTTGAATGAACAAATAATAAATTAGATTAAGAGAGATAATGTTTTGACCTAACCATAGCTCTGTAATGTTTTGACCTAACCATAACTCTATCTTGTTATTGTTAAGATACCCTACATTTATTCAACATAATAATTTGTTAGACTTAGTTAATTCATTAAACTCTAAAACCATAGCTAGACCTTAAGATTGATAGAGCCTTAAGTCATTAGTTATGTTCAATTAAATAATTGATTACTTTTGTTATTAATTTACTTAGTTAAATTAGTTATCATTTCAATTTGGAGTTATTTAGATAATCTTACACTTGTTGATCCTTACAAGACAATCCTTTCACTTAATCCATTGTATTACTTGTGGACAGTTACACTTGTTTCTTATCTTAGAGTAGCATTAATGTTACTGACTAATAGAATTCAATAGAATATGTATGTGCAAAACATATTAAGAGAAATGGAATGAAATAGAAACCACATGTAAGGGCACAACTCCATTTAAAGAAAATAAAGTGAGCATGCTTATGAAAAAAATTAAATTATCTCATATGGAATGTAATGAATGAATTTCTAATATGTATGCTTGCTTTCCTCATATTGTTAATTCCATTAAGGTCTTGGAAAAACTAGTTGAGCTGTCATGAGCTCACCAAATAATAAAAATACCTAACTAATCCTAAATATGTAGCCAAAGCAAGTTAGGGCTGATCCCAGAGAGAGCTAGTTGTGTTTAGAAGCCATTCATAAGGTTGTGCTAAAAGAAAAACAATGAAAAGAAAAACCCCTGGAATGCGAAGGACTACAAAAGACAACAATAAAAAACAAAACACTAAAGACATACAATACAAAGAAATAGATAACAATCAAAGAAAG
>JAOXYD010014804.1:0-14943 GCA_028565735.1 Pinacopodium congolense
TTTAGGGTTTAGGGTTTAGGGTTTAGGGTTTAGGGTTTAGGGTTAGGGTTAGGGTTTAGGGTTTAGGGTTTAGGGTTAGGCATATAAGATCAAGTTCAAAAACAAAATTTGATAGGTTGGTATGAGTGAGTACTTATGTAAGTCTTCTCTTTAGTCTTACCATAAGTTAAAAGGGCTCACTTCATACATATGCATTTATGTTTAGTATTCGTATGTAGGATTCATAATCAAGAGGTGTTGTATGTGATTGATGTGTGTGAAAATCATCTTGATATATGAATGAACGTGTTGGTATGAATTATGTGATTAATATTTGATTGGTTTGAATTTAAGATGTATGAATTAATAAATGGATGAATAAATTTGTATGACTATTAATTTGGTAAATTAGATTAATTGAATGTGTTAAGTTTGTATAATTTTATAAAAGGTATTAAGATAAGTTTTATATTGGTTGGTCTATGTTAAATATGTTGAATTGGGTTAAGAATTAAACTAGGTTAAGTTTGGATTGATTAGGCTGAGATTGTGCCTGAGAGTAGGCAGCTATCGACCTATAGGAGATCAGTCAACTAAATGAAGAGAATAAAGAGATCGGTCAACCGAACAGTAAGATAGGTCGACTGAACATAGATAGGTCG
Organism: Pinacopodium congolense; assembly: GCA_028565735.1. Lineage (NCBI taxonomy): Eukaryota > Viridiplantae > Streptophyta > Magnoliopsida > Malpighiales > Erythroxylaceae > Pinacopodium > Pinacopodium congolense. Next base: position 642 of record JAOXYD010014804.1, read on the forward strand.
ACCGAATAGCAAGATAGGTTGACCAAACAGAGATCGATCAACTTAATGGTGAGATAGTTTGACCAAATGAAACGAATCTACAATGGAAAAAAGTAATGACTAGTTTTGCAATCGTAAGAATTTATTAAATGATTATAGACATTGGAAAATGGCTATGAGGTCATAAAAAGTGTATAAATATGTGTGCTATGTGTGGTTTGTAATATTTGTGAAGTTATGAAAGACATGTATAAGTTTTTTGAAGTCGCTTTAAGGTTTTTGGTATAGTATTGTAATTCATTTCATTTTCATACTTTGTGTGAGCCCTTCATAGACCTTTCTGAGTTAAGAGTGACTATGTTTTGTAAGGTGTATTTGTGAGAAGGGTGGAAATTGTGAGAAAGTTGTTATGAAGGTTATTCTTGAGCCTTGAAAATGAAGAGTGTTGTGAGGCTATTCCTTGGCCTAAGAAAAGGGAGAACGAAAGGTTATCCTTAAGCCTTAAAAAAGGATTGTATTTTCTAACATTGTACTCTTTTACTAAAATAGTGCAATTATCTTAACAGTAGTGTTGGGAACTAGATGTAGGGGCAAGTGAATCACTTCGAACTAGTATAAATCATTTATGTTTTCTCTTCCCTTTCTCTTTATATTTATGCATTTATTTTATATTGTTTAATTTATCTTTATTATTTAATTTGATATATTAGAATTGTTGTTTAGTTTCTTAAATTAAATAAATTAGTAAAAGATAAGGTTGAATAATTTAGAAGAAATTTTTAATTCCTAATTCACCCCCTCTTAAATGTCATATAGAGCTAACAATGCAATCTCAATTTTTGATGGTTTAAAATTTTTTTGCAAAGCATAAATTACATGAAGATTCAAATGACATTAAATTTATAATCATTAATCAAATAATTGTAATATCCCTAAATATATGTAATATCATCTAAATCAAAGAGCAACCATATAAAAGGAATAAACAAGTTACAGACATATAAAAATCAAACGCATTGTTTAAAAAACTTCTCTTTCTTAACAAACAAATCCTTTTCCATCTTTGAAAGGTAATATCGTGCATGAATTTATCAAAAATCAATTTTTGAAACTTAAAGGTAGATAAATTTCTTTGCGCCCCCTAAATATAAGCATAATGCTTTAAAACTAAGATTTCCAAATGTTGATGGTATATGCAATCCAATGTCATAAGTTTTCAAAAACTTAAATGCCATTAATTTCATCATTTCTTGTAAAAGTTCATGTGTTTTAATTCATTATGCTATCAAACTCTTTATATTAGAAAATCATGCATTTGAAAAGACTAATGACAATCTTAAAATATCATTATGAGATTTTTTTATAAATTAAATGTCATGAAATGAATTATTGAAAACATACTCTAGGAGATCTTTAGCATTAAAATACATGATGTCCAATTTAAAAAATTGTAACACCTTATGAACCTTTCAAAACTTTTAATAAATCAATGCATGGAGGCAATTTAAACTTTTGAAAATTCTTTTGGTAAACAAAGGAATCCTTCATCTTTTATAAAATTTCTAAACTCCCCTCATTAAGGGAAATTTCTTAAAACAAGTGCAAGTTCAAGTTTTAAAAAACATAAGAGGGATAAAAAAGTCACAATTTATCAAATATATGCTAAACGTCCAAAAAGCATTCAAGAAAACATTTTTCAACTCATAAGTTTCATTTTACTTAAACACACAAAAACTAATCATATAAAAATTTCATTCAAAAGACACTTCAAATAATTAACACATATTCAATGAAATAAAAAAAATTAAAATTATATTCAAACATCCCTAATCATAATTTCTAATGCAAACCATGTCAAGAATTGAAAATGTTGAATTTAAAAAATCAATCATCAATTATGGAGAATAATATGCAAAAAATTATTCTTAAAATAATATAAGAAAACGTAATTCAAAATTGAGGGGCAGGAGAAACAAACACGAAGAATAAAAGAAAGGTGCGACAACTAATGAAAAGTAACAACGTTACTTACCAGAATATCGGTTGACTGATTGGTTGACCGAATGTACACACAATCAAACATGTATAATATAAAGAAATTTACAAAGAAAACCAAACAAATTTTATTTTTATGTAGATAGTTATTCAATTAATAATCAAACTAGCAAGCATTCAAAGTATCCAGTAACACATGATCAAGAAAATTCATTAGTATAAATGTATGTTCAAGGCATACCTACCTTTTACATTTATCACCAACTCTACTAATTAAATTCTTTACTTCCTTAGTTCAATAATTTTGGCAAATTTTATTTTTCTTTTATGCTGTTGGGGACATCTTTTAAAATCCTATTCTCTTCTATCTATTTTTGCATTTCACAATCAATTGTTGATTCTACTTCTTTTTTAAATACTTCATTTTCTAATATGCATTCATTAAGTAATTTCGAGGTTTCATTATACTTATCATACCACTTCTTCTTCTTCCTTTTTATTAAGGATTCTATGTATTCTAACAATTCTTCATAAGCATATTCTAAATCATATTCATCATCATTATCATGAGATTTATAACAATACGGTGCATCATTATCACAAGGAGTTGTGGAAGTACATATCTCATCATCCATGAAACATACGAATGCTATTTTTTTATTTTCACTTTCCTCTTCATCATCTTCGTAGATTTCTTCTAATGCATACCATATTTCTTTGAGAACTTCAACATATAAATGCAAATTTGTCAAAAACTTATAAACTTATAGGAAATAATAAAATACCTATAACTCTATAATTAAATGAAATAAACTCATAATCAACATCATCTAATTCTAATACTTCTTTTAATGTTAAACTTTCTATGGGCTTTGAAGGTATGTAAGGATTATTTTCTATGATTTTTCAATAATTTTCTCCTAAGTTTAAAAAGTGATTTTTCGTTTTAATTTTCTAATCTCTAAAATTATTTCCATTAAAAAATAGGGGTAATTTTTAACTAAGTGCCTTAATCTTTACTCACTAATTTGTTAGAATTAAAATAATGTAAGGCCTGGGCTCTAATACTAATTATTAAGCCTATATAACACGTAAGAGGAAGGTAAATTAAGTATTAAAAAATTATTCTTAATTATGCAAACTAATCTTTTACCAATTTTATTCAAATACAGAAGTTAAAAAATAGTTTAATTTATCAAATTAAACAATAAAAATAACTTAAACAACATAAAATAAATGTACAAAAGTAAAAAAGAAAGGGAAGAGAGATATATCATATTTATACTAGTTCAGAGCAATCCACTTACCCCTATGTCTAGTTTCCAACACCACTAATGAGATTATGCACTATTTCAATAAAAGAATATATCATCAGAGTACAATCATTTTTAAGGCTCAAGGATAACCTTTCACTCCCTTTCCTAAGACTAAAGGATAACCTCACCACACTCCTCTTTCAAGGTTAAGGAATAACCTCACAACACTCCCTTTTAAAGGCTAAGGAATAACTCTTATATAAAGTTCACTCTTAATTTTTCAACCCCATAATCTCTACAACACACAGAGCTTTTACAAAATATCACTTTTTTTACTTAACCAAGGTGTTTAGGGGTTCATAAGAATATAAGAATTAATGTATAACTTCACTAGAATACATAAAACGCTCTAAGAATACACAAAACACTTGTATAATAGCTTTCAACACTTCCCATATTAAAAACACACATAACATATACCCATTCCAAAGCCAAATAGTCATTACCCAATGTTCATATTCATTAATTTATTTTAATGTTGCAAAACTAACTATTGTCCAATGTTCATCTGTCAACTTGTCGGTCATCCTACCTTCAGCATTTATCTATTAGGTCGACTAATCTTTTTATTTGGTCAATCGATCTTTAACTTTCAACAATTTGGTTGACCAATCCTTGCCATTCAATTCAAACTTAAACTTAGATCAAAACAACACCAAAATAATATATCACTAATCATATTTCTCAATTCTACACAACTAAATTAAATCATCTTACCAAATTTACTTAATACTTTATTATAATCAATTTCATCTATCTTATCATATATAATCTCATGTATAACCAAATCAACTTTAATCTATACAACTCCAATTCAATTCATACAACCTAAGACTTAATCATACAAGTCATAATATCATAACCACTTTACCAAATCATTAATCATACCAATTTATTCATTCATTCATCATTATTCAATTCATTCAACACATATATTCATGCAATACCTTACATGTTTTTAACCAAACATCAAGAGGATTTTCACACACATAAATCACAAACAACACCTCTTGATTATACATCCTATATAAAAATACTAAATATGAATGCATATACATAACTAAGCCCTTTCAACACTATGGTAAGACTAAGAGAAGACTTACAAAGCAACTTATATAAAAACCTATCAATTTCTACTCTTAAACTTGATCTTCAATCTTTAATCTTCAAGTTCATCTCCAATGCTTCTCTTTTCATCTAGATGGTCTTCAACTTCATCTTTCTTTAACAAAAACTCTTATATATGATCTTCAACTCTAAGGCTCCATGTCTTCACCATATACTTCAAGACTTTTTTTCTTCAAACTTATTTATAATAAACTCCACAAATACATTACTAAAAAACACTTTGTCTTCATCAAAATAAAGGTGAAACTAACCCTTAGTTCAACATTTAGTAGTACAAATGCAAATAAAATGGTGCTTAATAATAAGCAAAATGGCACCCACTGGTAGGTTAATGTAAGTAAGTGACTGACTTGTTTAGATGAAAATATAAGCTAATTATGCAATTGGTTAATAGATTGGTCAATTACTGAGAATAATTAGCCAATAAATGTGACAAACTACTTGATCAACGACTCTCATTAGTCAACTAATATATTTGTCAAACTAAACAATACTAGATAGTTATTGTTTTTAATGGTTGGAAAATGTATCCAATAGATTTTTAACAAAGAGTAACATTTAGCATAAGTTGTTAGCTAAGTTTTGGGTGTCCTAAAGCTATAAGTGAATGTTATTTTAGTTGTTGAACAATTTGGTGCATTTGGCTTATCTCATGAAAGTTTTATTGGTTTGAGAAGTGTTTTAAGAGCATTCAAAGTGGTTGTTGAGATTATTAATTACCATTGATTTATTAGCCATTGAGCATTAAATATCATGAAAGATATTGTTCATTTGAACATTTTTTTTGTAAGAGTTGATATTTCGTTGATTGAAAATGATTACTCTCACCCATCGAACGAAGATTGTATTAGTTCCTTAATTATATTTATAAAACTTCCCCTTCACTTAGAAAGGAAGATTATGCAAGGATTTCTCTTTACCATATAGGAAGATTGATTGTACATGATTTCTCTCACCCAATTAAAAGTAGGTTATAATGGAATTTTTAAGAGCGCCTTAGACAATAGATGTAGGAAAGTTTTAGTTGCCAAACCACTATAAAAATTAAGTTGCAATCTCTCTCCTTACTCTTTTTATCTTTATGCAAATTTGATTAGTTGTGATTGAAATAATTAATATCTTATTATCATATTAGAATTTGTTTTAATGTGATTTTAAGGCAACAAAAAACGCTTAACAAAATTTATAATTACACATAATTCACCTTTCCTCTCTTTAATACCATAGGAACCAACTACTGGAATTAGATATAAAACTCATACATTACAAAAAATTCTAATAAAAGTGTAAGTAAAGATCACTATAGTATAATTTCATGTTCTTTATAACAAAAATAGTCAATGTATTCAGAGGTCCCTTTCTTTAAAAGTAACAATTATATATATTGAAAAATTAAGATGGAACATTTCCTTATTTCTATAAGAGTTGATCTTGGCAAAATTATAGAGAATATTCCTTACATCTCAACCAAAAAGACAGTTATAGAGTGAATAGAGTGGCAATGATAAGAGACTCCTTCAACTTAATAACAAAAGTGTATATATCTTTTTTGTGCATTGAGTAAGATTAAATTCAATAAAGTATGAATGTGTGAAATAGCTCAAGAGATATGGTAAACTTTAAATCACATATGAGGGCCCTAATCAAGTGAAAGAGAGAAAAGTGAGCATGCTTGTGCATCAATATGAATTATTTCATATGGAACATAATGAATCAATTTCTACTATGTATGCTCGCTTTGTTTATATTATTAATTCTCTTAAAAGTATAAATAAACTTATCCTACTCTTGAATTGATAAGAAAATTGCTTAAATCTTTATGAAGATTTTGGGATACATAGGTAATAACCAGAAGTCAAAGATTTGAACATCTTGCCATTGAAAGAATTAGTGGGATCTCTCCTCACATACGAAATGTGGATGAACGCATTGCATGAAGAGGAAGTGGCTTCAAAAAGAAGAGATATGATATTATAAGTTATTGGTGGTAAGGACACACCTTCACAAGTGAGCATTTGGAAGAAGAAGTAGCTTACATGTGCTTTTTGGCTAATAATGATGATAAGGTATACTTTTATTCAAACTCTTGCAATGATGATAATAATTATGCTAATGACCTTTCATGTGATGAATGAGTTAAATGTCTAAAGATCATAAGAAATGAAGAAATTTTCTTTTGTGTATAAGAAGGCTTTGGAGCTTTTAGATGTATGTATGATTAAAAACAAAAAAATTGAAATGGGACATACATAACATGGTAGATCTTAAGAGTATGGTTGATGACAATAATAATGAGCATGATTTGATGTATAAAAATAAGTCATTAAAAAAAGAGATCGATGTTCTCAAGGAATCATTATTAAAATGTATTCAAGGAAATGAAAATTTTAATAGCATGCTAGGAGCCCAAAAGAGCCATAATAATAGGCATGGAATAGTTTTAATTATAGGAGTATGCTATCCAATGTTAAGAAAATTTTTGTGAAGGGAGAGATTTTACATAACGAATACTTACCTAAACCATCATATTAATATATTGCACTTCATCTAAAGATAAAATCATGCTTTTATGCATGGTGCTAAATCTAGACCTAACACATAAAGTCATCTAAATAAGAAGAGGGATAACTTTTTTGTAAACTCACAATCTCAGTCTTATTCATTTAAGCCACATCCTCAAAAAAATGACATGTCATATGCTCACAATTAAAAGAATGCAATTTATATACATCCAAGGTCTTATTATTACCTAATGAGAGTATATTATGAAACAAGAACTAGGATTGGATATATACACAAAAACCTTGGGACAAATTATCATTCATATAATACATATATGATATGCTATTTTTGTAGAAACTAGGAACATGATGAGATATTATGTTTTATGGAAAAAGAAAAGGAAATTAAGAAAAGCTTTAAGAATATGGGTCAAGAAAGGTTTAGAAGTTAAACCCCAAGGATCCAAACTTGTATGTATACCTAGAATATATTAATTTCTTTATCTTGTAAGTCAATATTAAAAGGCATCAATGGATATAAGTAATTGATATCACCTCCAACAATATTAAACGAGGACTCAATAATGGGACCTTTAATACTTACGTAGAAAAGTAATATTATCAAGAACACTCACATGAACCAACCAAGTACATTATTAAACCAAGTAAGAAAGAGAATGAGATAATCATTGGAGGTACCATATTGATAATATTTGATAATATATACTTAACATACATATTAGCATACATATTTAGGTAAAAACATTATTGCATGTACTTAGAGGGAGAAAGATATATTACTATTTCAAATTGATACATTAGAATTACAAGAATTGTGATATGATTTCATAAGTTTTTTCATGTGTTGGCTCCCATATGATAGAGTTTTGAAATGGAAGAAGTTAGTTATTTTTCCTTTTAATGCTTATAGATTTAAATATAATATACCTTTTTTTAACCCTGACAAAAAGGGGAAGAGAATTGGATATTGAAACTTAATCATTTTATGATGTATAAATTTAGGGAGAGCATGCATTACGTAAAGTTTTAAATTACAAGAAAATAGAGAATGATTGAGAATAACTCAATTTGACATAAGACCTATTATAGAAACTATTGGTCCCTATAAGAAACCTAATAGAGGAGTGAATTAAGTTATTCTAAATTTTCTAAGTTTATTGCACCTAATTAAAATTTTCCTTAAATATAGAAGTTATAAACAATACAATAAACAATATAGATTGAAATGTAAGAGCTCAAATAATAAACAATTTAATGAATGATGGAAATATCATAAACATGAAAAATAAAAGAGATAATGGAAAGAGAGACGTAAACTAATTTATAGTAGTTTGACACCTAATCCCACAACTATGTCTACTCCCCAATTCCTTATTTGGAATTTTACTACTAATAAGAACTTTATAAGTACTTTCCTTTTCTACAGGTTCTAGGGTAACCCTTATAACAACTCTTTTTCAGTGGGGTCTAGACTTAAGCCCTCATAATCCCAAACTATCAATTGCACAATCCTACAAAATAAACTTCATAGAAAATCTCTCTTAACCAACTCAAAGTCTATAAAAGGGGTTCATAATTAAACAATGATAATTGTATAAAAATTTTCATATAAACAAATGGAACTAACACAAGAATCACTCAAACGCTACATAATTCACTTCACATTCACTTCACACTTAAATGATATTTAAATAACACTAAAATACACTTATTTATAGGTAAAAATTCTACCAACTACATATTTATGATCATTGATATCCATTAAAAATTACTTATTTCATTTTAATGTTAGTTTCTAGCTCTTGATACTTGATTCACACTACTATCGATCGACCAATTTATATTAAGTCAACCAATGCATCTAACTAGTCAACCACTCTAAGGCAAATTCATATACTGATCAACCAATTCACTCACATTGGTTGACTAGTCACTGATTAACTATTACTAGTCAACTAGTCCTTCACCAAATTGTTTTTCCTTCAAATTTTCACATTCAAATCACCTTAAAACAAATCCTAACATTTCTAAACACTTATTTAACACACAAACTTTAACACATTCACACACTTTAACATATTCACACAATCTAACTTCTAATTTTCATTTAACTCAAACATATTCAAACACATTCACACAATTTAGCCTTAAAATGAATCCTAACATTTTCAACTATATCTTTTTATACACTCTAAACATACTCCAAATTAACTCCTAAAAACTTTTTAGGGTATCAAATGGATCTTTGAAAAGCATTCACACACAATTCCTCTTAATTATATATAAAATCATTAACCATAAATGCAAAATGCATGATGTGAACCCTTTTAACACTATGGAAAGACCAAGATACAACTTCTAATAAAAATAAAAATATAACATATTCGTTCACTATATTGGTTCTTAATCTTCAATTCATCAACTTAAACTTTATGTATTTTAACTCTTGCTCTAATTTGCCAACTTCAATTCCAAAGTGTCTTATAAACATGTCTTATCTTCAAATTCAAAAATATCTTTTCATCACATAAAAAATAATAAATACATTAGTAATAATATTTTTTCATCATTAAAACTAGGCAAAACCTCCTTTAGTTTAACAATCTCCCATTTTTATGATGATAAAACTATGTGATATTGAAAAAATGCAATAGGTAAAACACATACAAATCAAACCATTTTACTTCCCTTTAAAATAATATCACACATTTTAAACTAATATAATACATTTTCTCCTCTTTTTTAGAATCATTAAAAAGTTTCAAATACTCAAAAACATATTGCTCCAATACTAATTGATACCACTTATAAACTTTCTTAACCTTTCATCATCAAATATTGAAATAAAATACTAAACATTTTCAATATTTGATACTCATCTCAAAACCCCAAAATACAACCAATATCACTAAAAACTCAAACTTATCATCACATATCTAAAATTCTTTTAAAACTAAACAAATATCAAAATTTTTCCAATATCAATTAAATTTACTTAATACCACTTAAAATTTTTAGACCACTTAAAGCATGCTTCCCCTTTATGTAATGATAAAATCAATAAGACAAACATAATATCCATATTTAAGACTCAAAGTCATCAAAACTCAATCTCATCATATCTTAAAACTTCCCTTAAATTAATCATATTTTTTCAAAAAATTTTACAAACTCCCCCTAAATCCACGTTCTATCACTTTTTGGAAATTCAAACTCACATATCAAGAAGTTATAAGCATGAAAGGTGTCATAAGTACTAATTATACATCAATACCATAATTTGTAATCATAAACATCATTCAATATGTAACTCCCCCTTCATAAGAAATTTTAGTATCACATACTATTTTTCCTCTTATTTTTTTTAAACTAACATAATGTAAGAATTTATCAAAAATCTATTAAGACTCTAGACTTAATTTATGAAACACTTTTCCTTGATTCATTCATTAAAATAGGTCATAAATAAATCAAAATTAAAAGCCAAACTCAAACTTTAAACGCTCAGACTTCCTAATTTATATGTCATAAAACACAAATATATAAGAAAATACATTATCAAGCTTTTTCACGACATAAAATATATCCGTAAAAAATTATCAAAACTATTTCTTAATTTAATTATTTTGTAAATTCTCTCTTCCACATATTAGAAATGATAAAAATTATCAAGCACATCAAATTTCCTTTTAAAGTAATTTAAAATATTTTTTCTCTCAATCTTAGAAAAATATGCAAATATATATGAATCATCCAAAATTTTTAATGCCATGTGCAAATTTATAAACATTAATTATGAATCATTTTAATTTTGATGTCAACTTTTAAGATAGCATCATAACATGGGAAATTTAATAAGGAGAACCCAATACTATAAAATGAATCAAATATCACATACACAATCAAAGATACAAATGATATCTAGTATCAAACATCCAAATGCATTATCAAGCTTCTCAACCCTTTCATAAAACTAAAAACAACATAATAAAAAACTTATCAAAATTCATCAAAGTTCAAAGTTCATTATAATTATTTAACCTCGCCCTTAATCTAACACTTTTGGAAAATTCTTCAAGGTCATTAAAAACATCATTATTCATGCTCTCCCTCAATAAAAGAAATAATACAAACACACACACACACACACACACACACACACACACACACACACACACACACACACATATTCCATTGTGTATGTGTGTGTAAATTTATAAGCGTTAAAAGGAGCAATAATCATGAGGTAGATTCAAATATCACAAATATAATTCAAACTTCAATATTCAAATTCAAAAGTTGTCATCATCTAATATTCAAATATGCCAAAAAATTTCTACATGTTTCCTTATGTAAGACATCTAAAAGCTCTATACAAAAAGCATAATTTCATACGATTTCTAATCTTCTCCTAATTATGCAAAATCTAGTCATAAAGGATAACATTATTCTCTCTCCCTTTTATGTATGCAACTTATACCAAAAATAAATCACTAAGATTTTTCTTAAATCAAATTAGATTTCATGACTTAAAACTATTTAAATTATTTAAATCAACAAATGCTACTCAAAATATCAAGAACCATCCAATTTCATTTAACATGTCAAGAACATCTAACATATCATCAAAGTGATCACGTACCCTCCTTTTGTGTATCCCAATTATGTTTATCCCTATGGCATCTAAGGGAGGGAGAATTAGTGGCTTAAAATTTCTTTTAATTTATTTAAACCTAAATTTACCAATTTTTTATTATGAAAAAGTTTAAATTCGATTCCTAATTCACCAAATCAAACTATATAAATAATAATATAAATAGCAAATTAAACAACTTATAAATAAATACATGAATAAGAGAAGAAAGAAACAAACTATTTACACTAGTTTGGAGATATCACCTTTCTCCTACGTTCAATCTCTAATAAGCTTTATTGAGAATTTTCACTATCAAAACAAAAGAACATTAGTAAAAATGTCCTTTTTCAAGGCTTAAGGATAACCTTTCTCTCATCTTTTTCTAAGGTTAAAGAATAACCTCACGATGCTTCTCATTTTTCATGGCTCAATGATACCATCCAAAGCAATACTTTTCTTTTTCAAGGCTAAAGAATAACTTCTTAACAATTTTATTCTCATAAAATAACCACCCTATAAAATACACTTCAAAACTAGATCATGCTTGACCAAACCAATTGTTTAGGGGTTACACATAACTTTAAAGTGTATGCAAACATAAACTCACATAAAGATCGCAAACACTCATAAAAACCTAACTAAAAAATGCTCATATCTCTTTATACATATGTTTCTTACACACTTGATAGATAAAACTCATGTAAAAATGCTTATTTATAGGTGTCAAACCTCAAACTAGTCATTTATGACCATTGTGTAACATTCTAAAGGATTAAAATCCCTTTCCCATTAAGAAATAGCTGTTGGAGTGTAAACTTTAGACCATAATGACAATAGGCATCTAACAATAACGACGCCATTCATATATGTCGTTAATGACCACTTTAATGGTCGTAGCATAATGATGTCTTTGATCTTAAGATAAACTATTGTTGTGTTTAGAAAAATACTGCAACCATCTTATTTTAATCCAATTCAATTTATAACTCATTCATACACATTTAATGTATCCTAAACAATTTCTAACATCTTCAATCACTTCTTTAACACCATTTCAATACAATCACATTAATTCACATAGCCTTTAATCCAATCATAACAACTTGAAAATATTATACTCAACCAATTTGCCAACTTTCCTTAACTTATCTTACCAATTTTAACTTCTTCTTTTTACTCATTCACACACATTACCAAATTCTGGTTCTCATATTTCATCCTATCATTTTCCACACACTTTATTCATACATCAATTCACACATTTCCATACCACACACAAGTCATACAGATTTCACATTCACTAACCACTTAACCTAATTATCAATTCACATGCACATACTCATGAAACCATTTTCATGTATCAAGAGGCTTTTTACACTCAATAATCATATACAAGGCCTCTTAATTATACTTCCATAATGCAATATACTAACCATGAATGCAATATACATGATGTAAGCCCTTTCAACACTTGGTAAGACTAAGAGAATACTTGCAATAAAAACTCACTCAAATAACCTATCAAATTCACCACTCTTGAATTTGGTCTTCCATCTTCCATCTTCCATCTTGTATCAAGTTTAGCTCTAATGCTCCTTTTTCGATCATCTTGGTCTTCAACCATCTCCATATTATCTTTAACTTGAACTCTAAACATGTTCTTCAAGCTTCAAGACTCTAGTCATGCTTACTTCATAAACCTATTATATCAAATGATATAGTTGAATTATATGATATTTTCATATGTAATTCATTATGAATTCAACCTTATTCTAGTTCCTAAATGCTTATTTTGTATTTATATTATGTTTGGATGCAAAATTAATTATTAGACACAATTATTTATTGAAAAGAAGAAGATTAAAAAGGATTGGAAGCATTGAAGAGAAGCTTGGCAATTGAATTAAGAAATTTTGAAAGTTTGGCAATTGAATTAAGCTAGGCAAAAACGACTTTGCCATGTGAAGTAAACGATAACTAAGGGTTTTAATGGGTTGAATGTGTTTGGATGTGTAAGGGACTCTTGCATGGGTTTAATGAATAAAAAACCTAGACAACTAAAGACAAAGGACTAGGTAAGAGGTAGGTGGAGGCTGTTTTGGAAAAAGAATTGGAAACCTAGGTGACTTGGAGAGGCTTGGAAGTTTTTTGCAAGGGTGAATGGCCCCATAATAAGAGAAGAAGACCATACTTTGAAAGTCATATAAAGTAGGCATTTTTTGTCTCATCTTCCCCACTTGGCAAGGTGTTAGACAGCTTATCTCTTGGTCTCCTTAGAGTCTTGGTTAGTTGGTGAGTTGAACGACTGCACATTTGGAGAAGAAGACAAAGTCAAGAAGGTCATCCATGGTGGGCTGGTTTTGTCTCATTCTCTCCACTTGTCTATGAAGTGTTATGTAGATGATGGACACGACTTAAGCTTGGAATCTCTTGAAATTACTTTTGTTGTGCTTTTAACTTTGATTTCCTCTTATGACCAATGGTTAATGCCGTGTGTTTTGTGTTCCATAGCACGGTTCATCCAATTGTTTTAGCATTACCGAATCATTGTTTTACTTAAGTTAGGTGTCTTGTTAGTTTATTCTTTTAACTACTTTATTACTCAATCTTTGAACATTGTTTGGCTTTATCATGTTAATGACAATTTCTTATTTATTTTGATCCAATATTAAGTTGTTTAAAGTTTTATTCCATATAGTTTCAATTACCCTTTGAGTATTTGGTTC
>JAOXYD010014815.1:0-14942 GCA_028565735.1 Pinacopodium congolense
AAATTATCATTAACATTTTAAAGTAAAACAAAGTCCAATGATCTAGAAACAAATGGTTTAACAAAGCATAACACATGTCTTAACAAAGCTTAACAAACGGCCAAACAAAATAATGGATTCTAATTTAACAAAACTAGACATTCGAACCTAGTAAAACAAGCAAGAAACACAGCATTAGCAATTCAAACTAATAGGAAATTAAAACCAAAGCAAGAAAAAGTGTGAATGAAAGAAAATTCAAGCATGTAGCTATGAGTTGGACGTCCATGAGAGCTTCATTCCCAAGCTTGAAGGTAAAGACAAAAAATGTCTACAATGGAAGTGAAGCTTCCAAGGTCTTCATCTTTTTCTCCCCCTCTTTTGTATTTTATTTTGTCCTCCTTTTATGCAGTCATCAACCACCTTAGCCTAGCCTCCAAGTCTCTCCTCTAAAGCTTTATGGTCAATGGTTGAGAAGAGGATGAAAACCGCCCACCATAGATGACTCTCCACTCCAAAACTCAAGAAAAACTCTAGTCTATTTTCCTCTTTGTATTGTATTTGTGTGCAGCTGTTCAACTGCTCTCCATTCTTGTTTTTTTTTTTTGTCTCTTCTTTTATATTTGTTGTGCAACTGTTCCCACCACTTAAGCCAAGCCTCCACACTAGGGCTTTATGCCCTTAATTTAAAACAAGATCAAGTCTTCCACTTCAAAACCATTTTGTCTCCTCCTTGTTGCTGTTTTGGACCATTTAAAATACAAAACCAATGTTTTCTCTTAATTTAATTGCAACACTCCTCTTAATTACTTCCAATCACTTCTAATCTTCTTCTTTTCTATATAAATTTGTGGTTAATAATTAAATCTGCATCAAAACATAATATAAACAAAAAATAAGCATTTAAGAAATAAAATAGAGTTGAATTCATATTGAAATTCATATAAAAATATCATATAATTCAACTGTATCAGTAAGGCACCCTTATACCTGATCTAATAGTCTATAAATGCTTCCAAAGAGAATTGAAATGCAAATGTTTACATATATAATTGAATTGCAAATCTCTTGTCCACTTTCATTAAGATCCAATCTTAAATGAATCCTTTGATCACTAGTGCTACTATCCTTTAATGAGAAAAATAATGGTTCAAAGGCCACAATGATCTTCTCATTATAATGACGCTAATGGTTTATAAAATTCTCCAACTTTTACTAATGAACCTATAAGCCGCATGGCATCCAAGAGGGGGGTGAATTGGGTGTCTAAATTTTTCTTTCTAAATTAAAAAAAATCTAAAAATCCTATGGTAATTTTAACTAAATGAAATCTCTAACAAAAATTCCACTTATATGATATACAAATTCTTATGTAAAAACTAATCAAATTTAATCATTAATAAAGCACACATAAGAGCATAAATATAAAGGAGATAAGATAAGAGATGAACACTAAGATTTATAGATCTTCACCTGCTCTAAAGAAAAACTACGTCCTCCCTCTAACTACTTGTTGGAAATTCACTAAAAATGATCTTACTTTAAATGGGTGAAGAGTAACCCTTACAAACATAATTTCAAGGGTCAAGAGGAACCCAATACAATCTTACTTTAAGGATAAAGAGTAACCTAGTAATCTTGTTCACAAAGTTCAACAGAAATCTAATAATCTTGTTTAACAAGGATCAAGAGAAACTCAATACAATCTTACTTTATTGGATGAAGAGTAACCCTTTCAAACACAATCAAAATATAAAATTTTTAGTTCCACAAACCAGCCCCTAAATTTAGGCTACCTAAACCTTAGTTCAAGCCTAAATAGGTTATCAAATCTTGGTAAAAAAAAATACAAGATAAGGGCTCAAATACAACTAATGCAATGTTTATGCCTTATGCATTCCCTAATGCTTATACATAGCATAGATCAATCCAATTCACATTGAATGATTGACACAATTCAACCAATAAACACTCTTTTTTAATAGAAAATATAAGCCTTAAACATAATCATCAAATAACAAAACCAAATCCCATAATTATGTAACCAAATTACACCCTAAGTGGTGTATCAATGAAGCTCAACCTAGAAAAATGATTTTGCAATTTCTATAGGCAAAGAAAAGCTATGAAAAGTCTCTTAACACCTCGAAAGATAATAAATACTCAAATTGAAGCAACAAAATTTGATTATAGCATCATATATTTACATTTAAATAGTATGAACATAAGTTGTCAAATTATTTAGCTCCTAGGTTGCTACTCATTAAAAAACTTTTCTAATCCATTAAAAAATGTAAACTCAATAGAAAAAGCCTATTGGAACATTAATATATCAGTTAACAACAAATTGTAATAATAAAAATGAATTTAGAGCATTAAATGGATGGATTAAATCAAGAACAAGATAAGAACTATCAAACCTAGACAACATTGGAGCATACTATACAATTGAGCTTAAACCAACAATATAAGCACTTGAAAATTGAAAAAAAGAAGAAGCTCTAGTACATTCTTGAGACCTTGATCAAAATGAAAATATTAAATTTATAGCAATGGAAATGGATTTAAATGTTGAGAATCGAAAAACACAGAGGATAATACAAAACAGAGACAACTTTGAGTAATCTATGTTCTTAGAGCTTCAATCAACATTTTGAGTGCTTAAAAATTGAAGTAAAAGCTCTAATGCACTTTTTAGAACTTAAAAAATTATTTATGATGATTTTAAAAAGCATAAACATATTTTATCACTAAAAATCGAATACATATTAGATGAATAAAAACATAGATAGTTTTGGTGTATATGACTTTGTGAACTTGAAATAAAAAAAAATAAACACTCAAAAATTCAAATGTATGATCTTTGAAGCTCAAGGAAACTAGTGATTATATAAACAAAATGAAAAAAAATTTACCACTAAAAATGGATTTAAAAGAAGAGAAAACAAGAGAGAGAAAGATGAACTAATAAAGAACGCAATATGGATTGAGTTTTTTTTTATATAGATTTTAAGTTTGTAATCTTGTTTTTAGAGCATAAAGATTTAAAACAAATGTCTTAGGACTTTTATTTAAGGTGTTATGGAGTGAATGGAGTCATTCTTTGACATTTATGAAGGTTAGGGTGGTGAAAAACAATGAAAAACCCATGTCTGATTTTTTTTTTTTGGAAAATAACTATTAGAATTGTTAAGCACTATACATCGGTCGATCAACCTACATATATTAGTTGATCAAACCCTGAATAAATTGTATAAAAGCCATAAAAAAGACTAAAAACACATATCCTTTCAAATTTAATTAAATTTAAATAAGTTATACATGATTCCCTAAATAAAAAGTGATACCAAGACATGTAAATTAAGATAAAAAACATCAGATGCCTTAGTTATAAAAACATTTTAATCTTAAACAACTTCAAAACTTTTAAAACATGTCTTAAACCATCCATAAACCAAAATTCACTTCATAATTGGATTCAAACAATACATATAAACAATATGTCAAACTACTTACGACTCATCAAGAGGTATACTTTAACATAATTCATCACATTACCTCTTGATTATGTAATTTCATTCTAATGCAACATTCTAAAAAAAGTTCCTAACATGCTAATGTCATAATGAAATTCATCTAATCACTAAAACAACAATTCAAACCCTATATTAAAAAATTCATTCAAATATGATATTCAAATGTGAGAGCCCTTTCAAGCATTGATGAAGATTCAAGGAAACTTACAAACTAAGACAATTCCTAAACCTAATTAAACTTGATCATCATGGCTTGATCTTTTTTCATCACTTGATCTTTAATCTCTATCCTTTTACTAATGCTTGAGCTCTTCTACCTTAGGCTTCACAAATATGTTCTTGCACTTCAAACAGTTACCAATTTTACAAATGCATCAAAACTTAAACATTAGTAATAATAATGTTTTTTCATCATCAAAATACATGATTGGAACCTCTTTTGGTTCAAGAAAACCAAAGAATTTTGAAACTTCAAGCTTTTAACTTAGGTTCCAAAAGATCAGCCAAGTAACCAAGGTTTAGCATCACTAAGATAGTCAGGCACTACTTGTTGTTTATTGAGGCTATTAATGCCCCTAAAATTGACATAATTAATAGGGGGAAGAAGAGCTTGCCTTGGCTTTCCTAGTCGATCTCCTCTAAGGTACTTTAACAAATTCAAATTTAGTTTTTGTCTTTTTAGTAGGGTAATTGGAAGTATTCTTGTGAAAACTTGAAGTTTCACCCAAATTAGCCTCCTCTACACCTTGAGTTGCCTTAGCAATGACTTATGCACTATTTATTGCATCCTTAGCATTATTTGGAAAGGGTACCATCCTTACATCACCCTCCACATCTCCATAACTTCAGATAAACTAATCAAAGTGTTGCTTGTCTCTTGCAGTATCATTTTATAATTTGTTAATAGCTACTAGTGCAAGTTATTATTAGCTACTTATATAAGCCTCCATGGTTAAATATCAAATCTATATAATTTTAACAAAAAAACATAAATGTGTAACATTGATGATAAGTTTCACCTCATGAATATATAAAACACACCTATTATAGTACATTAAAACATTAATGGACAGAACATATTAACAATTACAATAATAACAGTATTAATAATAAGGAGAAAGAGGAGAATAAATTAAAACAAAAGATATAAAAATCATTAAATTAGGCTAAATTTTGTTTTTTCATCATAAGATACTATCAATAATAAATATTATACTGATTAAAATGAAGGATAAAAGACATGCAAATTTCGTGGTTTTAATATATATATTTTAAAAAACTTTATAATTTAATATTTTAAGAAAATTCATATATTTTTATTAGTTTTCATATTAAAAATTTTAATGAAACTCACAAATAAATTAACATAAAAATTTATTAAAATGATTTTGTGAATTAATTTAATAAAATATTGAAATTTTTTATAAGATCGAATCATGTAAATTTTAAGAATGAGTCAAATTATAATTAAAATTTTGTATAATTTTATTTAAGATAAGTGAGTAATAGATGCTTAAAAACACTAATTGAGCCATAAACAGTGACAAGTTATCTCTTCTCTCTTCTCAACCATGATCCTTCCTCCAACTTTATCCTTTCCTTTATTTGTGAACTTTTCAAAGCTTTCTCTGTTATTGTTCTTTCCTTTCTTTTTGCTTTTGCTTTTGTTTCTGGTGTCCTTTTATTCCCTTTTGACCTATCCTTTATTTTCTAATCCTTTTATTCTTCCTTATTTCCTTTTTAGCAATTTTTTTTTGTTGTCATTGTTCTACTTTTCTATTCTCCCATACTTAGCCTTCTTATGTTTCCTTTGTTCTCTAGATTTCCTCTAGACTTTAAATCTAACTGTTGGGTTTGTTATAGCACTAAGAGGGGGGAGTGAATTAGAATTTAGAATTTCTTAAATAAGACTCGTAAATAATAGATGCGGAAGTATAAACAAATTCACCCAACCACATAAGATGTAATAATATAAGTGCAGAAAATAAAAGGGTAGAGAAAGAAGAAATACAACATGATTTATTCTGGTTCGGAGTTATCCATTTGCTCTTAATCTAGTGCTCAACACCATTGTTGAGAGTATGTTTTTATTGCACTTTCAACAAGAATAAATTGATTAATACACTCCCTTTTACAGGCTAAAGAATAACCTTTCACTCTTTTTTCCTAAGCTCAAGAATAACCTCTCAATTTCACTCAACAATAATATACCAAAAAATTCCTTAACTCTCACTTTGGTGAATAAAAAAAGGATTTTTTTAACAAGGTGATGCACACAAGAAAAATATGCAAGAAACCTTCACAAATGATCAAAACTCATGTGTAAACAATTAACACTCAAAGACATTCTCACGAACACTTGATAGAATGAAAAGAAAAAAACTTTCAAACAATAAACCTTAATAAGCTCTTTGTAAGACTCAAAATAACATGATATCTACTCACTTTTACTGTATCTTCGACTCTCTATTAACATAACATAGACCCAACTTATTTATACTTAACATTTCCTATATATCCGTTGTACAACGTTAATATTACCATTTTTCCAACAGGTAAAACTCAATGGTCTAGTATTTATTGTTTTTATATTGTATAATGTTACAAGACATCTGTGTATTCCGCAACATTTGCTATATTCGGTAGATTGATCTATTGGTTCAGTCAACAGGTAGGCCTTCGGCTTTTGCTTCAATCGATCGATCCAGTCATTTGGTCAACTGGTAGACCTTTGTCTATCATTCAGTTGACTCACCACAGTCATTCAGTTGACTTACCTAACTCATTCGATCGACCAACCTAAAAACCACACAAATAGCAAAATGAACATAAACCACAACATAAAATAGTTCACTTTGAACATCTCTATTTAACCATTTATGAAAAACCAAACATATATATCTAATTCTGAATATATTCCTTTAAGAATAATTATTTATCTTCATTACTTAATATCTTATGTTTTCGTAATTAATTAAAACAAGCATCAAGAGGGTTATTCATATTTAATCACATTGAAATACATAAAACATCTTGATTATGAACCTATATGCATATTCTAAAATATGTATGCATGAATGGTTAACTATAAGCCTCTTGAGAAAACCAAAATAAAACTTAAGTAAAGTTTAAATTAAATAGATATAAAATTATTCTAAACTTCTTATTCAATCTTAAGTCTTTATATGAATCTTTGTTTTCTTTTTCAGGACTCCAATTAATTGGTCAACTTGAACTTTGATCAACCTATCTTTCAAGCACACTTAGAAACATACACATTAGTAGCAATGATTGTTTTGTCATTACCAAAATAAGGTGGAACCATCCTTGGTTTAACAATCTCCTCCTTTTTGGTGATGACAAAACTGAGAAATATGTTAAATACAATAAATAATAAAACATATCATAAAGCTCCCCCTAAATGTTGTAAAGTCATGGAGTAACAGTTGCTAACATTTTTAGTAATTTGAAATCATACGATAACATCATATCAAGTAATTAACTCCCCCTTAAATGATCAACAACGACATAATCAACAATGCCATAACATATTACAAAAACACATGTCAATTACTTTTATCAACATATTAAAAACATATATCCATTGCTTTTATTATATATTTCTCCTCTTTTTTAGAATCATAAAAATGGTATTATCACAAGATCAAGTACAAAATAAATGAATACATAAGTAAAAGAGATCAAAGGCAAATAGACGTAATTGATCAAAGGCTTTCATAAGAAAGAGTTAATATCATAAATAATGAAATGTCATACATCAAAAGTAGCACAAGGATCAATAAAAAAACAAGATATAAATACTAAATGTTTGAAGGTGGCGGAGGAGGAAGTCTGAAGAGAATCTCTCATAGTAAGGTAGTGTGCTCATCGAGACGACTCGTCAAGTGGTCCACCTTGTAATGAAGTGTAGTGATGGCAGAGTTAACATCATAAGAAGTAGCAATAGGTGCTAAAGAGACTAACGCAGCAGTAGTGGCATCATCATCAAGGTGCTCAGATATAGGCTGAGTCATGGTAGGCAGAATAGGCACATCAGGATCAATAGGGGAGACTGGGTGCTATCGTTGATGAGGTCGAGTCATGTTACCACTAACAGTTTGAAAACCCATGCGCTTTAAAGAGTTATGATCAAAGAAGGAGTATTTCTCAAAGTCATCTTCCATAGGAGAAATGTGAAAATATTAGAAGATGTGGCCAAGAATCAAGGTCTTCATATCTAAATTTTACATTAAACAGATATAAACTTATTCTAAACTTCTTATTCAAATTTAAATCTTCATATGATTCTTCATTTTCTTCTTCAAGACTCATTAATTAGTCGACTTGAACTTTGTCAATATATCTTTCAAGCACACTTAGAAACACACATATTAGTAGCAAAGGTTGTATTTCAACTTTCCTTCTTTATCCTTATGAACCTTGCCATTTTATCTTTTAAATTTCCTTCCTCTTAGCTAGCCTTCTATGTAGATTCACATTGTAGCTTCTTCATTTAATTATATTCTACTTGCTTTATCTTTAAACTCCTCCTCTTTTAGATCGCCAAAGCAAAATCAATCGATTAGTTAAGCATATAATGTTGAATCTTTAATTACTTGAGTTAGTAAGCAAGATGATCCTAAAATATATCTTTAAGTAACTCAAACAAGGAAGAAAGAATGGATTTGCAAGCGTTGTATAGCTAACTCTCCACAAAAGGACATATTGTCAAGTTGTGGGGGATATTGACCTTGCTAATAAGCTTAAACACATCCATTCTCTAACCCACAATGAAGATTCTATTAAATGGAGTTATAAAATGGTCTAACTACTTCTTTGGTTTCTTTTATGGTAGAAGATTAGCCTATCTCATGATGAAATGGTAGCCTATTTCTCAATGGAAAAGTTAGGGTGTAGAGGTTGTCCTTATAGCCAACCTAGAGCTCTTCCTGTTTAAGTTTAAATGCTATGGAAGTCTATAGAAAATTTAAGAAATTGGGCCATGGCATATACAAGGGAGAATGTTATTTCTTTAAGAGTGGAAGCTTGGTCTTAAAATTGAGTAGGTTAAGTAAAATCATGTTTCAATTTGGATAAGAACTGGTGGAGGATGTATTTTAGTTTTATATCAATAGAAGCCTTCTTTATAACAATTAGGGAATGCATGGAGACCTATAGGGAAAAAATTGTGACTTTGTTTCATTAAATGAAAGTATAAAGGTAGTAGCAAAGACATGTAGTTTTGAGGAAAGACACTAGAGTAAAACTTGTAATGAATTCTAAGCAGATGCCAAGATTTGTAGCTTTTAAGGAGAATGATATAGTGGAACTTACAGTGAATTGTATATAGGAAAATTTAGTAAAAGGAATACAATAAGTATGCTAAACATCTCCCTCCCAAGAATTGTGTGTCATCAAGTCCATCAAAATATTATTGAGGTAGGTATTAGTCATGAAATAGAAGAGGATTTCAAGGTTCAAAGAAGGAAATCAAGAAAGATTAGGGCTAAGGCAGATAACACCTCTACCGCACCATGACTATCATAGTATGGAATATTAAGGGGTCAAATAACCTTATAAAACAATAGGCAATGCATGATTGTCTCATAGCTAAAAAGCCTAGCATTATTAGCCTATTAGAAACTAGAATAAAAGCTTATGCAATAAAGAACCAATGGTATGTACCTAAGCATTGGAATATGTTCACAAATCCCTAAACATTGGAATATATTCAAGAATCATTCTTTTCATTATAAGGGTATAATTTTAGTGGTACATGATCTAAATAAGGTGAATATATCGATCTTTAAGATGATTGAACAAATTATGCATATGGAATGCATGCTATTAGAAAGCAACACCATTTTTTATCCTTCCATCATATAAACTTTTAAACTTTTAATTTTGATTTTTAAAGAAGTTTACTTTGGGGAAAAACTACATCAAATAGGGAGAGAGATTTCTAAACTTTAGCTCTTGGTAGATGATTTTAATTACACACTTTTGGCTAAAGAAAGTGAAAGAACTAGTTTAGGTAAAAAACTATAATATTTTTGTTAAAGAATGGAGATAGTAATAATGTGTTTTTTCATAAGGCAATTCTTAGCATAAGGAACATTAATAATATTAATCAACTCAAGGATAAGAATGGAATAATCATTATGGATGCTTAAAAATTGAAGGAAGTGATCTAATATTTTGAAAACCTAGGGGGTATAGATGTGCCAAGATAGTCTTATGTGGAGGTCCTCAATTCAATCTTTAATCATAAGATGAATGGCTTTACAAATTAATAGGTAATGTTAGTCTAAATGGCACCTAAAAGGGGGTGAATTACGTGATAAAAATCATTTTTTAAATCATAAAAAATTTATCTAAATTATGGAAATATAAACACAAATTATTAAAGTACACAAATAAGATTAAGTAAGTACGTAAAATTTATAAAAATAAGAAAAAAAATATACTACCAAGTTAGAATACAATTTACTCAATTACAAGATCCTTTGTGGCTCAAAGATACGTTCCTTTTCTAAGGATTAAGAATAGCCTTACCACAACACACTAAAAAGTGTTTCACTCAAGAATAAATTTAATATGCCACAAAGAAGAGCTCTTAAAACTCAATGGCTACAACAATATAAGAAGATGAAGAGACAAGTCTCACTCAATTTCACACAACAACACAAAAGAGCTTAATAAACTTCTCAAATTGCATAGATAATTTAGAAAGATTCTATATCTTCTCCTCCTACTAGTTACTCATATTTATACCCTTAACCCTTGTCATTTAGCCGTTACAACGTATCCTTAATGCTCATATGCATTAATTTCTTATTAACGTTGTAAAATATGACCGTTCTTGATCTTTCACTCTGTAATCTCATCATTTAGTTGACTGATTAGGAAGTCCATTCAATTGGCTTTCCAATCTTGCTCATTTGGTCGATCGATTATGCAAATATGGTTAATTGATAGTCATTTGATCGATCTTTCCTCTTTAATTGGCAGCAGTTAAATCTTTGAGTAGTACGAGTCTTTTCTCTTTATATATTTCTTCATATTAAGCTCTAACTCCAAATGCACTTGAATTTCTTCTAAGACACCTACCTTTACAATACACTTAAGACATGAAATTAGTAGTAAAAATGTTTTATCATCATCAAAATAAGGTGGAACCTCCTTTGGTTCACTAATCTGTCCCTTTTTGGTGATGAAAAAATCATGTGATATTATAACGAGTAAGCTTAAACTCCCCTTAAATCAAATGAGAATGCAAGGTTCACATCTATGATTAATTTTAAGACTAACTCCCCCTCAATTCAAATATTAAGTAAAAGATAAATAGTAAGCACTGAAGAACATAATATCTCATATCTATCCCCCTTTTTGGAATCATCACAAAAGGCATAAACATATGAAAGAATAAAACTAAAAAAGATATGCATCATAATGAGTGACCATCTATCATGCTAATTTCTCTTCAAATAGTGAAAAATAAATCTTCACATAAGGGTTTAGTAAAAATATTTGTTAATTGATGTAAGGTATCAATAAACTCAAGTTCAATATCACCATTTTGAACATGATCTCTAATAAAATGATAATGAATTTCTATATGATTGGTACTAGAATGTTGAATGGAATTTTTAGTTAAATAGATAATGCTAGTATTATCACATCTTATATGAATTTTGTTAAGCTCTAAACCATAGTCTCTAAGTTGTTGTCTAAGCCACAGAATTTGAGTGAAATGACTACTGACGGCTACATACTTAGCTTTCACGGTAAATAATGCAACATAATTTGGTTTTGTAGTAATAGAATTTTGTTTCTTACAAAACCATGAAAATAATATATTACCTAAGAAATGACATGCATCGGGTGTACTTTTTCTCTAACAAACTTCCCACATAATTAGGATCTAAATAACCCACTAAATCTAATCATGCATTCCTAAGATACTAAAGTCCTAAATGTAATATACCACTCAAATATTGCAAAATATTTTTAACGGCTAATAGATGAGATTCTCTAGGTGAAGATTGAAAATGAGAAAACAGACAAACACTAAACATAATATTAGGTCTACTAGTAGTTAAATATAATAGGCTACCGATCATACCTCGGCATTACTTTACATCTGCTTCCTTACTCTCTTCATCCTTGATCAATTTTATGGAAGTTCTCATAGGAGTGCCCAATGATTTTGTTTTATTCATGCCAAATCATTGAAGTAGTTCCCTTATGTACTTGGCTTGATTAATGAAGATGTCATCCTTTTTTTGTTTGATCTGGAGTCCAAGAAGAAGTTCAACTCTCCCATCCTACTCATCTTGAACTCCCTACTCATACACTTAGCATTATTGATATAGAAGTTCGTTAATAGCACCAAAAAATGATGTCATTTACATATATTTAAACAATTAATAAATATTTTTATCTTTCTTAATAAATAAATTGGTATCAAATCCCCTTTTCAAAGCCATTTTTAAGTAAAAATACACTTAATTATCATACCATGCTCTAGGTACTTATTTTAAACCATATAAAGATTTAGATAATTTAAAAATGTGTTCAGGTGCATCATGTCTTTCAAAATCAAGGGACTACTCAATATAAACATCTTCTTGTATAAAACCATTTAAGAATTCACTTTTGAGATCCATTTTAAATAATTTAAAACTCATATGAGATATAAATGCAAGAAAAAGTCTAATGGATTTTAATCTAGTTACAGGGGCAAAGGTTTCCTTAAAATTTATTTCTTCTTCTTGGTTATATCCTTTGGCCACTAATCTTGCCTTGTTCCTAACAATATTCCCTTGTTCATCTAATTTGTTCTTGAATACCTATTTAGTACCTATTATCAGATTTTTTAAAGGTCTAGGTACTAAGGTCTAAACTTTGTTTTGATCGAATTGGTTTAATTATTCATTTATATCCCAAATTCAAATTTAATCATCTAAGGCTTCTTCAATAGTCATAGGTTCAATTTTTGAAATGAATGCAAGATGTGATAGATTAAAGTGAGAGCGAGTAGTTACCCCTTAGTGGATATTACTTATTATTTGGTCGAAAGAATGATATTTCTTGTATCTCTAATCTCTTAGTAGTTCATCGTCCCTTCTTTCTTCACTTGGTTCAAAAATTTGTTCTTGAGACAGTTGTCTTCCTTCTTGAAGTTTTATATTTTCTAAGCTCTTGGATAATTCTGTATCATCATTCTCAAATACTCTTTTCTTTTGAAAAGGGTTAGTCTCATCAATTACAACATGAATGGATTCTTCTACAACATGAGTGCTTTTGTTAAAAACTCTATAAGCTTTACTAGATAATAAATAACCTAAGAAAATGCCTTAATTTGTTTTGGAATCAAATTTACCCAAAATATCTTTAGTATTCAAGATATAACATTTGAAACTAAACACTTTAAAGTGACCAATCTAAGATTTCTTACCATTTAAAATTTCATAATGTTTTTTACCTATTTTATATCTTATGTTTACTCTATTTATGATATGGCATCCATATGTAACTACATCTACATAAAAATATTTAGGTAAATCAAACTCATTAATTATCATTTGAGCCATTTATTGTAAATACCTATTCTTTCTTTTTACTACACTCTGTTATTGTGGTGTCCTAAGTGCAGAAAAGTTATGCGAAATACCATGATCATCACAAAAATATTCAAACATGTCATTGTCAAATTCTTTACCGTGATCACTTCTAATAGATGCAATAAATAAGGATTTTTCATCTTGTATTTTCTTTGTAAAAATCACAAATGATTTAAAATATTAATCTTTTGTACTTAAAAATAACACCCATGTAAATCTACTAAAATCATTAACTATAGCAAATGCATATAACTTACCTCATAAACTAGCTACTCTAGTAGGATAGAATAAATCTATATGGAAGAGTTCAAAATGTCTAGATGAAGTTACCGACTTTTCACTTAAAAAAAACCTTCATACTTGCTTTCCCATTGGCACGTTTCACATACTTTGTCCTTTTCATAGTTCATACTTGGGAGACCTCTCACAAGTTCCTTTGCATTTAGTTTCAACAAGAGATCTATGCTTGCATGTTCAAGACGTCTATGCCAAGTCTACACATACTCACTTAAAGAGATCAAACACTCGTTCTCAAGGTTAGTTACGTTGTATAAATCAATAATGTATATATTTCCTTCTCTTTTTCATAATAAAACATTACTTTCATCACTTATTTTTTAAACAATGCATTGATCTCCTACAAAACATACTTTATAGTTTTTATCACACGATTGACTTACACTTAACAAGTCATGCTTTAATCCTTCAGCAAGACATTATCTATTAATGGGCAATTATCCTTACCAACTTGTCCAATGTCAATTACCTTACCATTGGCATTATCATCTGATTGCAGTTGGCTCAATTAATCTATCTTTCAATGCACAATTTAACAATTAATTCAAGACCAACATTTTGGCAAGCGTACAGGTCGAATCACGTAATAAAGAGGAGTATATTTAAGACTCTAAGTATTGATCTCATGAGGAAGTTTATATGATGTAAGTACTAGATTAATTGAATTATAATTATCTAAAGATCACTCGGCTTTATGATATAAGAACGTAAATAACTAAAAGCTAATCTAAAAATCCTAGAAAAATTCCAATCAATTGTAAAAGAGCTATATATTGCTTTTCCTAAATTATTTAGTTAAGCTTTGGTGGTAGATGATTTAATTGATGGATCAGTAATGCTTCATCTACGGTCTTCTTGAATCAAGGTAGCGCTATGGTTAAGAAACTAATTTATCTCTATTGGTCATATCCTAAAGTTTGGTTATACCTAAGATTTAGGTAAAAGGCTTAAAGTTTAGGAAGTCTAATCCTAAATTATCTTAATCTAAGACTAGCACATTCATGATCAACTAATCTTTGGTTAGTTCATTGATTTAAACCACGTTGTTTATTGACTTTTTTAATAACCTGGGTAGAGATTGTCAGATCCTAGACTATTTGAAGACAATATCCTAAGTTATCAATTTAAGATAAGCATTAATCATTCAATAAATAAAGATTAATTCACTAATCATTCATTAATAATGAATTAACAAAATTAATCTTTAATAAACAATTTAAACATGTTAACTTAACAGAAATTAAACATTAAGAACAACAATTAATTGAAGAACATAATAAATATAAATTAAGCTATAATACTTTGATTAATTCAAAATAACAACAATAATACACGAAATTAAGAGTTTAGAATGAACTAATCACAACCCCAAATACTTATCTAACTCAAAACATGTGCATGAAGATGTTGGAACTTCAAAAAACCTGAAAATCTCAAATTACAAAAGATTGAAAAGAAAAACAACCTAAAAACTACTTTGATATGAAAACTAACTAAAACTAAT
>JAOXYD010014826.1:0-14942 GCA_028565735.1 Pinacopodium congolense
AATTCAAACATAAGATTTGGCCTATGAATTGAGCTAATATGCACTTTTGAAACTTCAAATGCAATGCATGATCAATTTTTAGCCTTTAGGTCAATTGAACATCAAGTAAAACTTACAAGTAAATTTGAAACAACCTATCCAGGCTCTTGGAACTTCCAATTCACTTGAATTGCCATTAACTTCAATTTTGACCTTCCAACGCCAAGCTTTCCATAATGGATGCTTCTTGAAACATGCCTAACTTTAAGATTAACATCATAAACTCAAACCATTAGGGATTAAGCATGTTTTTTTATCATCAAAACCAAGATTGGAACCTCCCTTGGTTTAACAGAAAGGAAAATGGAAGAAGAGAAAGGTAAGTAAGTGATGGTGGAGAGAGATGAAGATAGAGAAGAAGAAGGACTTAAGAAAAGATACAGAGTTAAGGAAGAAGGGAAGAAAAAAGAGAAGGATAATGAGGGTGCAAGTTTAAATAACCCACCTAGGTTATTCATTGATCGAAATGTACAACCCTATAAGCCTAGGATACCATACCATTAAAGCTTAAAGAATACGCACTTGGATAAGCAATTTGGGAATTTTTTTGAAATGTTTAAGAAGTTGTATATAAATACCTAATTTGCTAAAGAAATTACCCAAATGTATTTTTATGTGAAGTTTTTTAAGGAAATCCTATCTAAAAAGAGAAGATTAGAATAGTATGAGACTGTGAAGCTTAATGAAGAGTATTCTGCTATCCTATTGAAGAAGTTACCTAGAAAACTCAAGGATCCTAGTAGGTTTACCACTCCTTGTACAATTCGTAGCTTAAAAATTGATATATATTTGATGGATCTAAGAGCAAGCATTAGCTTACTGCCCTTATCAATTTTTAAGAAGTTAGGATTAGACGAGCATAAACCTATTATAGTATCATTCCAATTGGCTAAAAGATTAGTGACCTATCCAAGAAGGATTATTCAAGATGTTTTGGTTAAGGTTGATAAGTTGATATTCCTTATTTATTTCATTTTCTTAGATATGGAGGAGGATAGTACAGTGCCTATCATTTTAGGATGACCATTGATGGCAACTGCCAGGGCACTAATCGATGTATGTGGTGGAAAGCTCGTTCTCTGGCTTTAAGATGAAGAGATTAAGTTCAATGTTTTTCGAGCAATGAAGCATCCATCAACCATGGATTCATATAACTTCGTTAGACGTTAATGTACTTCGATCTATCCATTTGAATATCTTTGTTCTGATTCATTACAAAAGGCTTTGATCTACTCAAATGCCAAAGAAGAAGAAGGAGAGGAAGTCAAAGAAGCATTAAAGGACTTAGAAGTTGGAAAGGAGTCTTATAACTAAGTACTATCAAGAATATTTGAACCTTTAGATAGGCCAATCCAAACCCTTCCAAAGACATCAATTAAAGAGCCTTCAACTCTTGAATTAATGCCTCTCCTTTCAAATTTGATGTATGCATTTTTAAAACCTCCATCTCAATTACCTGGTATCATTTCATCATCATTAAGTGATACGATGGAGGAAGGATTGTTGAGAGTTCTTATAGAGCATAAAAATGCTATAGGATGGACCTTAGCAGATATTAAGGGATTAAGTCCTTTTATTTGTACTCATTGAAAATTAATTGAAGAAGGAAGTAAACCTTTGGTCCAACCTCAGTGTAGACTAAATCCAAACATGAAGGAAGTGGTAAAGAATAAAGTAGTTAAGCTTCTTGATACTTGTATTATTTATGCAATTTCTAACTCTACATGAGTTAGTCCAGTTCAAGTAGTACCAAAAAAAGGAGGGACTTCTGTCATGAATAATGAACAAGAAGAATTAATTGTCATAAGGAAAGTAACTGGTTGGAATATGTGCATTGATTATTGAAAATTGAATGACGCCACAAGAAAGGATCACTTTCCTTTACCCTTCATTGATCAAGTCAAGAAAGGCTAGCTAGGCATAGTTTTCATTGTGCTTTAGATGGACACAATGCTTGGTTAAAAATTCCTGTTGCCCTTGAGGACCTAGAAAAGACAACATTTACATGTGTATATGGAACCTTTACATATCGATGCATGCCTTTTGGCTTGTGTAATGTCTCTATTACTTTTTAGTGCTGTATGATAGCAATTTTTGCGGATATGATTGAGTTATGTATTGAAGTAATTATGGATAATTTTTTTTAATTTGTACATCCTTCGATGTATGTTTAGAGAGTCTAGAGAAGGTACTAAAGAGACGTGAAGAAATCAACTTGGTTTTGAATTAGGAAAATTGCCATTTCATGGTGCAGGAATGCATAGTGTTAGGTCATAAGATTTCAAGTAAGGGTATTAAAGTAGATCCAGAAAAAGTAGAAGTCATTGCTCAACTACCCCTACAAAGTTTAGTTAAAGCAATTCAAAGTTTTCTTAGACATGCTGGATTCTATAAAACCTTTATCAAAGATTTTCCAACATAGCAAAGCCCCTTACTGAGATGTTGACCAAGGACACAATCTTTAACTTTGATGGTAAGTGTATGAGTTCTTTTCAATTATTAAAGGAAAACCTTACGAGTTCACCTATTTTAGTATTACCTAATTGGTCTCTTCCTTTTGAGTTAATGTGTGATGCGAGTGACTTTACAGTTGGTGCAACCCTTGGACAAAGGCATTGAAAGCTTTTCTGTCCAATCTATTGTGCAAGCCATAGTTTGAATGATGATCAAAAGAATTAAGCCACCATTGAGAGGGAGATGCTAGCTGTGGTGTTTATAATTGAAAATTTTCAGTCCTATTTGTTTCTTTCAAAGGTGATAGTCTATACAGACCATTCTAAATTGAAGTACTTTATAAACAAGACAAATTCTAAGCCACGATTGATTTGATGGGTTCTCCTGTTACAGTAATTCCATATCAAAATCTGAGATAAGAAATGTAAGGAAAACTTTGTGGCTGATCACTTATATCGTCTGAATGAGGGAGTAATGGAGAAAGGAGAAAACCAAGACATGAAGGAGGTGTTTCCTGAAGAACACTTATTAGCCATCCTTACTTTACCATGGTATGTGGATATAGTGAATTGCTTAGCTGGTAATGTAATCCCTCCTGAGTTTTCATACTAATTGCAGAAGAAATTCTTTTCTGAAGTTAAGCGGTATCTTTGGTACGATCCTTTTCTTTACAAGATTCATGCCAATGGAAATATTCAAAGATGTGTTCCCGCTGAAGAAGTGTCTTCAATTTTAAATCATTATCATTCAAAGGAGACTAGAGGACACTTTGGCCCTACTAGGACTACACACAAGATGCTTGAGTATGGTTTCTATTGGCCTACTTTATTTAAAGAAGCATTTTATTATGGGCAGTATTGTGATAGTTATCAAAGGGTTGGCAATATTTCTAGGAGACATGAGATGCCACTAACCAACATTTTGGTTTATGAAATCTTTGATATTTAGGGTATTGACTTCATGAGTCCATTCCCTTCTTCATACTCTAACCAATACATCTTAGTGGTTGTTGATTATGTGAGTAAATGGCCTAAAGAAATTGCACTTCCATCTAATGATGCACAAGGTGTAGTTTGTTTTCTCAAGAAGAATATATTTACTCGATTTGGGACACCTAGAGCTATTATAAGTGATGGAAGAAGGCATTTTCGTAACAAGTAATTGAAATCCCTTTTATCTAAGTATAGTGTTACCTATAAGGTTGCTACACCTTACCATCATCAGACTAACGATCAACTAGAAATATCCAATCGAGAAATCATGAGAATTTTGGAAATGATCGTTATCTCTTCAAGAAAAGATTGGCCAATGAAATTAGATGAAGCACGGTGAGCATATCGAACTGCATTAAAGACACCCATTGGAATATCTCCTTACAAATTAGTATATGGTAAGGTTTGTCATTTGCTGGTTGAGTTTGAACATCGTGCCTATAAGGCTATCAATTTTCTGAATTTTGAGTCAAAAAACGCTGGAGAGCAAAGGCTTTTACAATTGAATGAGTTGGATGAGTTTCATCTCGAAGCTTATGATAACTCTAAATTGAATAAGGAAAGAGTCAAGAGATGGCATGATAACTATATCATTTAGAGAGATTTCAAAGTTGGTGATAAGGTCTTGGTGTATAATTCGATATTGAAGTTATTTCCAAGTAAGTTAAGGTTAAGATGGACTAGCCCTTAGAAATGGTCACTCATCTTTCAAGGTTAATGGGCAAAGAGTAAAGTTGTGCGTGCCTAGTTCAGTTGAGGAGTCTTTTGAGACTCTTTCACTGTTTAATCCTTATTAAACTATGAAATTTTCGAGTCAGGTAAGTAATTGTACGTGATTTTATTTTATTTTGAGTGTTAGGATCTTTTAAATAAAGTGTTGAAGCCTTTGAAGTGTTTTTGGATTAAGTTTAGTATGTTTTCTTTAGGATGTCCTTGGTTTGGTGTGTTTGATTTTAATTTAAGTATGTTTTAGCCTTGAATTTGAAGAAAACTGATAGATATTTCAATTCATGATGTTAAGACTTGAATTTAGGAGGTTTTGGTTAGAAATTTAGAAGGAAAATAATCAAATTAGGCTTTAGGCAGACTATCAACGGCACCCTGATAGGGTTACGTTGATGGATGAGATGGTGCCATTGTTTACAACATTTACAAGTCTTTAACAGCACATTGTTTATCTATCAACGATGCCGTTAAATGAAGAACAGGGCGCAGTTAATAGACGCAGAAGGTATATTCTGCGTCTTTTTCTCCCTAAACCTTCAAAATCCCATATCTTCCTCATTTCTCAATAAAATTAAGAGTTCTTGGAGTCTATTGGTCGCATTTCAAGTCCTCTACAACATTCTATCTTCAAATAGCTCTAAAAATCGAAAATATTTTCATAATCCGCTCTGACATATTCAGATTTTTTTCTCGAATCAAGGTATTATTTTTTAATTTCTTCGTGATCTATGAATCCATTCAATTTAAATTTAATATCATTGTGTTCATAATTTTATAATTTTCCATTAATAAAAATTTTGTAGCCTATTGTTTCGATCAAAATTTTGAAAATTTTAAAATAAATTAGGGATTTTTTAAAAAAATTTTCAGAAAAATTTTTCAAATTTTCTTTGAAATTTCTAACCTATTTTGGTGTATTTGTTAAACAGTTTTGATTTAATGGCACCATCGAGGAAACGATTAGCTTATGATCCTTCTTGATTCATAAGTGTGGATAATTTCAACTGATACCAATCACACCAAACCAATTAATTCCATTCAGATATTGAAGCTCAATTCGACATTTCAGGACCATTTAGGAGCATCGAATGGGAGATAGTAGGGACCTTTTTAGGTTTTTTCTATTCTAACTTGATTCGCGAGTTCTACGCGAACATCGAGGATAAGGCATACTCATAGAAGTTCGAGTTTCGATCATCAGTTCGAGGTATTTTTATTCTGTTAAAGCGTTTTGTTTCAAAAATGCTAGGAGTGCTTGATAAAGGTGATGTCTACATAAAAACTAATGACCTATTGCATGGTGATTCAATTTATACGGATCCCTCTTTTTCTATACCTACTGTGATGGAAGCTTCAGCATCGACTACGAAAAACAAGTGTTACACCACTGCTAACCTAGGTATCCAGGAATGTAGTATTGTTGCCTTACTTAGTTCTAATGTTTCCCATCAGGCTAGTGGATTGAATGAGATGAGCATTGTTGATATTTACTTGCTATATAAGATCTTATTTGGATTAGGTGCTATTCTCAGGATACCATTATCTGGATTTATCATTCTTGGTATACGGGATGTGTTTAAGTTTAAGAGGCCAACCAAGAATGTTAGTTTTCCTTACTTATTGATGAGGATCTTCATAGATGTTGGAGTTCCTTTGGATCCTGAGGATTTATTGATTTTTCCTCTAAGATTATGATCAATGCTGCCATTTTGAAGTAATGGAGTTTTGTTTTTTGCTAAGGACGATGGATCAAGAAAGGTACTGAAGACGCTCCTGCACCTGAGGAACTTAAGGGAGAGATTGGTGAGGCATCATCTGACTTAACTCAGAGTGTCCCTCAACCAAGACGTGTTTCACCTACTACTACCCCCATCTTATTCGGACAATCCTCAAATTGTGATGATGCAGTACATGATCCATATGGAGGGTCTCCTCATTTCTTAACTTTTTTAGTTTCGTACGGCCTTGTTTTTTGATATTTCTGCTTTTTGGGGGGTAGTTGATTCACGGTTGGATAGCATTCAGCATCAAGCGGATGATTTGACTGTGCGTGTACATGGTATCTAAGATTATCAGTGATCATGGGATGCTGATGACCCTTGTTCTTAGTTATTTTGTTGTTTTTATTTAGTTATTTCAATTCCATAGTATAGGTCTCCCTTTCGTAATATAAGTTTATGTTGTCAGAATTGTTGACTACTTCTGTTGTATGTTAGCTCTTTGATGTATTGATTTCTAAATTTATATGACAGGAGCTTCTTTTGGCTATTCTATTTCTGTTATCTTTCTTTTGATTTTAGTTCTTGCACATTCGTTCCATTACACCATCAGATCTTCCAGTCTTTATCAAACTAGTGTATTTCTTCCTTACTCTCATACATTTTTTTTTCATTGTCTATTTTAAACATTGAGGACAATGTTTCGTTTAAGTTGGGGGGAGGGATTTAACATTTAGATCTATTAATATAGTTGAGTTTTGTTTTTTTCAATATTAATTTGATTTAATCATCAAATTCCTCGTATTCTATAAATTGTGGAAAAAATTTTCAATTTTGCCCAAATGTATTGTTTATGCTTTCATTTGAATTTAATCATTTCAGCAATTTGAAATGTTATCTGACTAATTTTGGCTATTAATGACTAAATGCCTTCAATTCATTTCATAATTTGGACAGTAGAAACCTAATGATTAGAATGATATTCCACATATAAAATGCAACTTTCTAAGTAATTTTGTAATGTCTTTTAAGGCATTAACCTCATTTAAAGAAAAAGAATTGAATTAACCTCCTAAAAAAATTACTTAATTTGTTTAATAATTAATCAAAACCACTCCTTTGATTTCTAATCTTATGTATATGTATTTAAAAAAAAGAGAAAGAAAAATAAAAGAAAACGAATATATATATATATATATGATATTCGAAGTTATGAGTGGGACAAAATAGTCAGTTGAGTTACTATGACACAGTTAAGTAACCGAGGGTTGTTCACGACAAAATGTTCACTTTTGCCTACAAACATTGAAGTAACCTCTCAATTAATCTACTTACAAATTTAATTAATTAGATGATTAATTCAATTTTTTAATTTTTGTTTTAAAGGATGTGGAAATGTCAAAAAGATGATGCATTAAACTTAGTTATTTGCCTTTTACATGTCAAATTGGTTTTTAGATTTAGGTTCAAACTTGAAAAAGAATGAAATTTCTTCAATGCATTTTTTATTTGATATGATTTATTAATCTTATAATATTTCCATGAGTCAATATTTTTAAAGGATCAAGAAAGCATTTTCAATAATTGTGGTATTAATTTTGAACTGATTTGTCCTATTTTTATATCCTATTATGAACTTGATGATGATTTAATTTGCTTGAGGACAAGAAAATGCTTAATTGTGGGGGAATTATTAGGGGTGAAATTGATAGAGTTTTAATGGTTAATTTGTTGAATTATGACCCCTATTTTAGTGCTTAATTGTTAAATTTATGTGTTATTATGATTCATTTTCATGATGGAGCTTTAAAATGAAGATTGGACCAAAAACTTGAAAAATTCCTCTCATTTTTGTCCATTAACCCCCCCTGGAAAGGACATGTTAATGGAAGAACAGGGTGCCATTTAAGGGTGCAGCATTCGAGCATTAAGGGCACCTTCTTAAGTTTTCGTTTATTAGAGGTAGGGTGCCATTGATAGCAGCAATCAACAATTTCAGCTCTAAATCTCCAAGATGTCAGCTCTGGCATGCCCCTCATTAATTCCACTGTCTGCTAGCACATGTTAAAGGATTTGTCAACTGTAAAAACAAAAAAAAAACATAAAAGAAACTTGAAGAATTAGAGAGAGATTAGATCTTCCAACAGTTAGAGGGAATTCTCCTTCTCTCTTCTTAATCCTTTAGCTTCAAACACTTTATTCTTCAAATTTTGCTTTGTTTCTGGATTTTAGTTATGAGTTTATAACTCACATTCAAGGGGTTTCTAACTCATATTACTCATTGTTATGCTTTTATTTATAATTAATCAAAGTACTTTTTCTTATGCTTATAACCCTGTATGTTATTTGATTTTTTTCCAAGTTTTATTCAAATCAAATGCTGTGCTACAATCCAAATCATGTTGGGAGTTACAAGACACATCCATAAATTTTACAGACCTATTTTGTACACTATAAAATTTTCATTATAGTCTGTTTTTATAGATCTATCAAGATATGTTGTATAAGTTGTATGTTGTATATGTCTTAATCAATATGTGTTGCTAAATCGTTTTATTTGCTAAGGATTGATGTTTGTATGATTTAAAACAGCTTAAAGGCATGTTAAAGGACCTGTATTTTGTGTTTTGAATTTTTAAATGAACTGATTTTGGGTTGGCCTCTTAACAATAGTTTTTAATACAAGTTAAGCATGATAATTCATCTTAAATTGTTAGAAAAATCAATAAGCAACATGAATTAATCCTTGTATGGCCAAACCTAGATTTTTTTAGGAAAGATAGAGTTTGGAGATTAATTTCCTAGAAGTAACCTTCTTGAAATTATAGCCCATTAACTTGGTTTAAATCATAACCAAACTTTAGACAAGATTAAATGAAGAAAAAATATATATCTTAACCATAGCTTTGTTTCGATTTTGTGAAGGAACTTTAATCAGACCTTAAATGTGCTTAAAGATTAATTAAATCATCAATCATCTAATCCTTGGGTAATTTACATATTTGGTAATTTCTAGAATTTTCAGAAGCAATTAAAAATCATTTTTGAAATATTTAAGCCAAGTTAGTATAGTTTTAGCAATTTTTAGATTTTTAATGAAATTGTTTGGATTTTTCCTAAATAATTGTAATTTGATCGACCTAGTAATTAAGCAAATATTTTCCCCATGGGATCAACATTTGGAGTCTGAAATTTACTTCATTATATTACTTTTGAGATAGGTGCACTTGCCTTTATTTCGTTGGTTTTCAAAGTAAAATCATTTCAAATTCATTCAAAGTTTTAAAGTCACCTATTCAACGCAATAATTACATAAACCAAAAGGCATGTGTCCATATGCAAATTTATCATAGGGACATGTAAAAGTTGTTTTCTCTTAATCTTTCAGGGCTATTAGAGTATGAAAATAATCAATATATCCATCTAATGCACAATAAAAATTTTATCTAACTAATTTCTTAATCATTTGATTAATAAAAGGCAAAGGAAAGTGATCTTTTTTGGTGGCATCATTCAATTTCCTATAGTCTATACACATTGCTTATCTAGTTAGTTTCCTAGTGGCTATCAATTTGTGCTTTTCATTTTGTATCACAGTTGTGCCTCCCTTCTTTGGCACTACATGGACAAGACTCACCCAAATAAAATTAGATATAAGATAGATAATCCCTACATCTAAAAGTTTCACTTCTTCATCTTTTACCATATCCTTCATATGTGGGTTAAGTCTTCACAGGGTTTGTACTAATGCCTTGCTTCCATCCTCCTTAAAAATGAGGTGAAAGTATAAATATGGGCTAATACCCTTAATATCCATAATAGCCCATCCAATGGCTAGCTTGTGGTCTTGAAGCACCCTTAACAACCTCTCCTCTATGGTATTTTTCAAATAAGAAGAAATAATAATTGGTAAAT
Organism: Pinacopodium congolense; assembly: GCA_028565735.1. Taxonomy (NCBI): domain Eukaryota; kingdom Viridiplantae; phylum Streptophyta; class Magnoliopsida; order Malpighiales; family Erythroxylaceae; genus Pinacopodium; species Pinacopodium congolense. The sequence continues at coordinate 9,845 of JAOXYD010014826.1, forward strand.
GCTTAGCTGATTTAAAAAATGCTTATTTTATATAAGTAGGAAAAGGTTTGAGTGTAAGAGTAGGAGGATCCTCACTCGATGGGTTGGGTAATTGCTTGACTAGTCTTTAAAGAGGGACATAAGCCCGGTATTGCGTCTAATATGCATATTGCATACCAATTACTTATGTTACTATATCCTCTTGAAGTTCTTCGTCTAACTTTTCAAGTACTCCTTGTGCCTCTTCTTCTAAAAATCCTATATAATAATAGAGGAATGGTCAGTATCAGGATAAAATACATTAATAAAACTATGAGCATTAAGAGTTAACAAATCCTTCATGGCATTAAACACATCAAATACTATTTCTTAATATTAAAGCCTCAAAATTAGTTTTCCACACTGTACAATGATGACGGTCATTACTGTGGCTATGAAAGGTCTCCCAAAAATGATGGGGATGTCTCTTTTTTCCTCCATATCAAGGACTAAGAAGTCTACTAGAAATATGAACTATTCAACCTTCGCAAACACATCCTCGATAACTCCCCTTGGGTATGTGATTGACCTATTAGCCAACTGGAGTGAACCTATATTGGGTTTGTGCTCTTTAAATCCAAACTTCTTAAAATTAGAAAGAGACATTAAGTTAATACTTGCACCCAAACCCATTAATGCTTTATCTATATCAAAATCACCATTAGTTTAGAGAATAGTAAAACTCCTTGGAGCCTTAAGCTTTAATGGTAACTTCTTTAACAAAATAGTCGAACAATCCTCCTTTATCTTCACTATTTCATATTCCTTAAGCCTCCTCTTATTGAGCAAAATTTCCTTCAAAAACTTAGCATAAAAGGACATATGTGCCATGGTTTCAGCAAATGGAATTTTAATACGCTACTTCTTGAAATTTTTATAGAAACTACCAAATTACTTATCTAATTGATTACCTTTGAATCTATAGGGATAAGGGCTTTGAGGTCTTACCGTAATTGTGATAGGGTCAGCAAATAACCTAGAATGATCCTCCTTTACAACTAGTTATTCTTCTTCTCCTTTTCTTTCTTCTTGACTCTCTTTCTCCTCGCTCTACTCCACTTCATCCATCTTCTGCTTCTCCTTAAATCCCTTAAGTTTTTTACCACTTCGTAACAAGATTGACTTTGCATATCCTCTTGGGTTAGCCTGAGTAATGCTAGGCAATGAACTTATAGTCCTCTTCTTCAACAAACTCACAATCTAGCTTTTTAGATTTTCAAAACTCATAATAGAGGCTTCTTAAGTTTGCATCCTAACCTCAATATTGGAGATGTACTTCATAAGTAGTTATTCAAGGTTGGATTTCTCTGGTAACATGGAAGTGGAAGCCTTAACACCTGGAGATGGCAGTTTTAAAACATTAGATGTCTGTGGTTATGCCATATGATCATTTCCAAAAAAAAAAATTGGAGTGATTCCTCTACCCTAGATTGTATGCATTAGAAAATAGATTCCCTCTCCGCCTATTGTACTTGCCCATATGATGGGCCTCTTCTTGTTCTTGTGCAAAAGGGTTCCCAACCTAATATTCTGAGGATAAATGGGAATCTTGATGAGCTCGTCGCAAGCTATCAAATAATAAACTCCTAACTACTCAAACAATACAGTAATGGTGAGCTAGGGTCAAACCACAGAGACCTGGAATGCAAATTATATTTCAAATGTTGCAATAGGGAGAAAATAAAACAACCTAAATAGATGAAAGCAACATAAAATAAGATGCAAAAGACACAAACAAAGAGACAAACACTAAACAAATTTAGAAAAGATGAATAGCAATAGCAAAGAAGTGGGTTGGAGATATCTTTGGGATGTTAGGATGATCATTGATTCTAGAATCTAAATAATAGGTACTCTAGTCATAGTGATAGCCTATAGGCTCGAATAAGCTCTTAGGCCCTCAATTCCTCTAAATTAGATAGTTCTAATAAGCTCTAGAAATGCCCCTATCCCCACCTGAACCTTCCTATTTTAGTCCTTCTTTTTGTCCAACCGCCACTAACTTGTTTTCCACCCCTCTCTTGTCAATTTTCTAGGTCTTTTCTTAATTAAAAAGCATGCATGCACGTCCTTAAATGGTGTTCTTTAATGGCTTCTTTTAGTTCTCCTAAGTGTTGTCGTTTTATTTCTTGGACCTATGATCGCCTTTTCTGTAATAACTCCCCTTACACATCTCCAGTTGACATGAAATTTTGTATGAAAGTTCCTCACATGATGATATTGCAGTCCATAAAAGTTTCGATTAATCTGAGCTCTAAAAGGGCTCCTAATGTATCCCTAAATCACCTGTCCTAAATCTGGAGTTCAAACAAGCTTGTCTTGATCTTCTCTTTGTGAACTTTCCATGGCTAGTCATATGGGCTTGCAACTTGATGTGGAACCTCATATAATGATGTTCTAGGTCCTCAAAGTAGTTCCACACCAATTCTAATTCAAATTTTTTTCTCAAAACATGGCCCTTTCAACTTGTATCCGTGCCTTAAGGTCAAATCTTCTTGTAAACATAGAAGGAACCCAAATTAATCATTTAAATAACAAAATAGGGATGAAATGACATTGTAACATATATAGAAATACTATAAAATTCATCCCTATCAAATCGCTACCAAAATGTTCACACATAGCACAAGTCCTCATTGATTAGCTCGCTCATCCCTTAACTTTATGCATCAAATTATCCAACTTCTTTGTAAGAACCTCCATTTGAGCTGATAATCCAACTGAATTATCCACTACTTGAAACTTATAGGTCTTTTAGGATGCCTCTCTACAGGGTAATGAAAATTTCTTGTGGCCAACTCATCCATAAAAATGTAAACCTACTTTGATGTTTTTCTCATCAAGCTAACCCTTGCTACCGCATATATGATTCTTCTAATTGATGGTGTCACTCCTGAAAAGAAAGTGTGAGCCCGATACTATGTAGTGAATCCATGACTAAGACATCATGATATCATATCTTTGGACCGCTCTCACGCCTCATATAAACTTTCATTCTCGAACTGGGTGAATGAGGTGATTTTTTTCTGTATATTGGCAATCTTAGGAGGTGGGGAAAAAGTGGCTGTAAATAGCTTCATCAACTTATCCCATATAGTGATAGACCTTGGAAGTAAAGTGGTCAACCATGCTATTACCTTTTCCCTTTGAGAAAATGGGAACAGTCTTAACTTCACTACATCTTCTGAAACATAATTCTACTTGAATAAGTCCCAAAAATCCAAAAAAGTCTCCAAATGGATGTTCTGATCCTCTAAAAATAACCCTTTGAACTGAGATTCCTTGACCATAGCTATAACACAGTAGGAAATCTCAAAGTTAGTTATTGTGACACTAAGCCTAATAATTTTGGGAGTGGGTTAGTTATTATGCCCTATGGTCAGATCGATCATGTTTGACTCCCTTCTCTCTTTAAGATGCGGTAGAATCTCTCCCTTACGTTGTTCCATCTCTACAAAATGCGATTCACTCTCAGGTTTCTCTTCTCTAACCTCTTCTTCGATCTTATTTCTTTGAACTAATCGAGCTTCCTTACGTAACTTGCAAAAACTTTTCTCAATTTCAGTATCAAGTGGTAAGCTCTAAGGTTTTTGACCTCGAGTATATATAAAAGAGATTAAAAAACATTAAAAGAAGGAAAATAAAACACTAAAAATAAGAAATAAATCATGCTAAAAACAAAGCAATCAAATAATCGACTAAAATAGGTAAATAAGCAAAAATAATAATAAATAAATATGAGAAAATCAACACCATCTAAACCTAATATCTCAAAGTTGGTCCATGAAAATACGCCAAAACCTGTTGTAATCTAAACAAAAGTAAAGTAAATCTAATTCTAGCCTAGACCAAACCAAAGGCAAACGTACATATTTTAATAAGTGGTATAAAAAGTGTAAATTTGGTATCGTGCCTAGGAGACCAAAATATGAAAATATCAATGTAAACAATGCATATTTAATCGGAGAACCAAGGTTTAATTGTTGCGTATAGAAATTTAAAAACTAAAGAAAAATGAATTGATAAAAAATGCAACCCTAAAATGTTTTACGATTATGACTCCCAAAATAGTAATTGGCTAAGGTTCAAATTTCTGTAGATTAATCACTTAAAATGCGTGGTAATATGAATTAGGACCTACTTCATGTAATTAAGATATTACTAATGGTCATAGAAACATCTTATCTCTTTTAAACTCAAATTATTTACTTGGTTCGCAAATAACTTGGAATAAAAGCCATAAAAATCAAGAAGCCTATATAGAAGTTCATTAAATTTAGGAATACTCACACAAGACTATAAGGCTTTCTCCACTCTTAGATTGAAGTATGTTCCATAATTAATTTTGTAATAGTTAAAATCCAATGATCATGGAATTCTAATTACGTAACGTTCTAACCTTGGTGATCAAGCTAAATTGGATAAAGTAAACACTCAATTGAACAAAAATAGTGTCCACTAGAACTGTTCTCAACATAATTACTCTCCTAACCTTAACTAAAGTAGATTACTCACATATTGATAAATTGACATAAAGAATAAATAAAAAAAAGAATTTTCATTTAACAATATAAGTGAAAAGATTTAAATCAAATGGGAAAATGACAATAACAAAATTACAGCACAAAAATGGTCACTTCCTACTACAATCTATAGATTCTCATCACTTCAATGCTTCACCAAAGCCAAATTGCCAACCAAATCTAGATTTATAAAAATAAAGGAAAACTAGACAAAATCGATTCTTATGAATGTTCTATTGAATTTGACCTATTCTCCCCTGTTTGGGGTGACTAAAATTAAGTTTATATACCCCTCTATGTGTATGTGAGGGTTTGGAGAGCTTAAAATAGTAATTTGACATTGTTTTCACTGAAATCCTTTAAATAAGATGCATACTGTGACCTAAATAGCCCCCTTTTATCTATTAAATGATGACGCATAAGTATCATTGTATAAGTTCTGTCTAATGAGTAAAATGGCAGTCTATCCAGAAGTTAAATCTTTCAAGAACACAAAAGAAACCGAGTATAGCACAACTGAAACCACTGCAGCTGTAATTATGTTTTGAGTAAGGCGC
>JAOXYD010014846.1:0-14941 GCA_028565735.1 Pinacopodium congolense
GGGACAATTAATTGCGCCTTGAGAGAGGGTAATTAGGCATTAGAAAATCTTGGGTCAAATATAAATTAGATTAATTAGCCAAAGGGAAACAAATAAGGATAATAACAAATCCTATGCTTAAATCTTGTGTTTTTCTCCTAATTTACTGTTTGCTGTGTTTTCTGATTGACTGTGTTGCTCGCTCCTGCTCCCAAATTTGTCTACCTCTGTCTCATTTATTATTTTTTTATATTTATTTTATTCGCTTAAATTGAATTTCTTGAACAAAGTGTAAGTTAAATTGATAAGGTGACTAGATATCAATCCTCGAGGGATTGATACCGTTCTTTACTATAAGTACGACCCGTATACTTGCGGTTTTGAGCGTAAAACTCGTAGTTGTAGTTTTGTATCAACAACCACAATAACAAAAATTTTCTTGTCATGATAACAAGCAAAAGAAGCAATTAGAACCCTCAAGAAGAAGAATAGCTGAAGTAAGTAGAGAAGCCCTTTAATTAATCAACTAATTTGAATGCCTGAGATTGAAATCAAGAAAATGCCAAAGACCCAATATCAAGGAACTATGGTAATTTTCCTTCCCTCTTTAATAGTGAATTGTAGATTACTACTGAGAACAAAATTAGATAACATTAAAGCTCAGCAAGAAACCTTTGACTTGGAATTTTCAATTAAGGATAGGAAATTTTTTTTAAAGAATATAGGTGCTAGAACACTACTACTATTTGATATGTCTTTTATGTTTCTAAAACATTAGAGCCCTCAATTACAATAAGAAATAGTTAGGGGTTAAAAGCTATATTAAATTAGTATATCCACCTTTTGTTTTTCTTATGGAAATAAGAGTTAAATCCATCCCTCTTTTTTATTTCTTATGGAGATAAGAATTAAATCCCCTCTTTAGGTCAATAATGTGCCCCACTCCATTTTTAAAATAAGGAGCTCTGTAAACAATCTTTATTCTAGTAGCATCTCATAGAATTCCTTAGTTCTCTCCTTCACCACCTAAAGTTCTTATATCAATTTGTCTACTTAGAGGTCTAGGTGCTCACCTAAGGAACAACTTTCCTTGCAACTTGTATCTATGGTTCAAACAATCTAATCCATAAAACTTACATGGAAGCTATCCAGAGCTTAGTAACATAACCTATTCCTAACCCTGGCTTATAAGAGGTGACTTTAACAAAGTCTTTAATACCCATAAAGCCACTAATCTTAATGTAATTTGTAAATGGACTATGAAGGACTTTAAAAATTGTATAAATGACCTTAATTTCACCTTACTATTCACCTGAAGAAATAAACTTTATTGGTTGTTTAGGTCTAAATTATCTCAATTAATTATCAAATTAAACAATTAAGGCAAACTTTCTTAAATAAATTTTAAAACTAGAAAATACAACAAGTATACCTATTAACAAGTAATAAAATGGAGTATTTTTGGAACTCCAGATGTTGAACTCACAGGGAAAGTTGCAACTACTAGGTTACTCAGATTACAATTATCTAGAGACCTCAAGATTGATAAAGAAAAAGGGATTATAATTGCTAAATTAACTTTAAAATAACTAAGTTAACCTAAAATCTTCCAACTTATGCAATGGATTCCAAATTGTCCAATAATTTCCAAAGTGACTAGCTAGCTAAGGATTAGGCTTTAAATGACTTAATTGAGATATGAAATGGATTGAAATGTCTAACTTAGGGCTTTCATTGAATCAAGACCATGCTATAGTTAAGAAAATGCCTCATCTCTAATCATCTTAAATTGAAGTTTGATCATTCATTAATATTAGTGTTAGGTTTAAAGTTCAAGAACTTCTAATCGTAAAATCCACATTCTAAGACTAGTACCCTCATGATTAGCAAAAGTTTGATCATTCATTGATTAAAATCATGTTGTTTACTGATTTTTCCAATGATTAAAGTTAATAACTATCAGATCCTCATTCAAATTTTGGCATACCTTAAGTGACCAATTCAAGATAAGCATTAAGAACTTAAATTAAACAAAGATTATGATTTAGTGTGTTATAGAAACTCAATCAATCCATTTAAAAACCTATCTTTAGCTCTAAATCTGAACTAGGAGCCACTTAAAGGATTAAAAAATAGGCAAATGATTGCGATCAGTTGTACATAAAATTAGCTCAAATTATTCTATCTTTTAATGCATAAAATAATCATTAATTTAAGACTAACACTTTGGCAAGTGCACGAGTCGCAATAAGTAATATAATGGAGTGTTTTTAAGATTCCGAGTATCAATTCCATGAGGAAGTGTGTATGTGATTGTAAGTAGTAGGTCAATTGAATTATCTAGAAAACACTTAACTTTATGATTTATAAAACAAATACTATAAGAAAACTAAAGCCTAGAAAGTTTCAATCTATTGTAAAAGAGTTTAAGGTTGCTTTCCTTAATTTATTCACTGACAGCTTTAGTGGTTGATGATTTAATTGATGGATCAGTGACGTTTAATCTAAGGTATCTTCTCTAAATCAAGACAATGCTATTTTTAAGACACTGGCTTATCTCTATAGGTCCTATCTTGAGGTTTGGTTATGCTTCAAGCTTAGGTAATAGGCTTAAAACTTAGAAAGTCTAATCCTAAATATCCCAAATCTAAGATTAGCACCCTCATGATTAATTAAGTCTTTGGGTGTTTCACTTATTTAAACCACGTTGTCCATTGATTTTTTCTAATAACTTAAGTAGAGATTGTCAAATCCTAGAGTATCTGATGGCAATATGATAAATGATCAGTTCAAGACAAACATTAAGAATTCAATAAAAAAAGATTAACTTACTAATTATGTATTAATCATTAATTAACATAATTAACCATCAATAAACATATTTAATGACCCAAATTTATTGAAAATTATAATTAAGCACATAAATCAATCAAAGATCACAAGATAATTAACTTAAACAACAATGCTTTAATTAATTCAAAATAACAATAACAATACACGAAATTAAGAGTTTAAATTGAACCAAATCATATCCCCAAATGGTTATCTAACTTGGAAGACTGCTGTTGGCATTCACAAACAAATTGAAATTTTATAATACAAAAGATTGACAAGAAAAACAACCTAAAAGCTACTTAATATGAAAACTAACTAAACTAAAACATTTTTTATCCTAAAAACTGATGCTTAAATTTCTAGAAGAGGCCCCTTTATCTAGGGTAGGTTTAGCTGTAAGTGGAGGAATATGATAGCCATAAAGTTGAAGATTCAAGTCAAGAATTTCATCTGCCATCCTTTAACGATGGGTTGACTATGTGCACAACAACATTGTTGATGAATGGTGGTCTGTCGTTAATAGCCAAAATTTGAATCCTTCAACAGTAGTTTGTTCATCCTTCAACATGGGGCTACTAGGTTGCCGTTGATGGTCTAGAGTTAGGTGCTTTTGCTGCCTTATTATTTAATTCTCCAATTCTCCACATCAATATGTAATTTAAACACTTTTAAACATAAATTAAACATTCAGGCACAAAAATAGGGCTAAATTTACATCAATTAACATCTAAAAACACTATGAATTTAATCCCTAATATCAAAACACGGAACTTAGGTTCATCATTAGGCTCTACAGATTGCTCATAAATAAATTCATTTTGAGGATGAGCCTTAAACTAGTCATTGTTCCTACGATAAGTGAATCAGGAATTAGCGAATGAAAGGTATTTTCTAGAACTAGATGATCCAGAAGAATGCCTAGGGGTTATCACATTTAAAAATGTTTCGTAAACATACTAAAAATAAAAAATACTAAGAAAATTATAAAAATTTTTCGAGAAAGGTCACAAGAATATTTAATTTATCAAAAATTTCCTAAAATCTTAATGATTCAATTAGGCTACAAATTTAGTATCATTAGAAAGCTAAAGGAATTTTTAACACAATGAAACTAAATTCCAAACAAATGGAAGCCTAAAATGAAATAAAAATTAAAATTTGCCTCTGATGATGAATAGTAAAATTGAAAGGTTTCAACAAATTTCTAGGTTATTTTAGGAATTTGTTTGAGCAATTTTAAGCCAAAAATGCCTAGAGAATGAAAATTGTGATAATTTGATACCAATAAAACTAAATTTGGATAAGAAACGAGCAAGATATGAGCTTTGAAGGAAAAAGGGGCTAAGAGCTTGAAAAGAAAATATAGGAGCCAGAGGGAGATGAAGACATGAAGCTACATTGTTTTTCTTTGAAACATGCAGTTAAATGGCGATTTCTAGGGACTTAAGCGACATCATTTAAGTACCATCGTTTAGGTCTCTAGAAAAGAGCCGCCATTAAACCCCATTATTTAAAACCCACCATTTAGGTCAACAGAAAGCACTTCTAAGGGAAAGAAATCACATAAAACTTCATCAATTTAATCCGAATTCAAGGTCTAATAATTTTATATGGATTAAAAACAAAATTTGAACTTATGAAAAGCCTTAAACAATTAAAACACACTAAATTTACATTAGATGACACCAAATTCGCTTGTTACTAATTGGTTTAGGTCCAAATTATCTCAATTAATTATCAAATTAAACAATTAAAGCTCATTGTCTTAAATCAGTTTAAAAACCAACAAATATGAGAAGTATACCGATCAATAAGTAATAAAGTGGGTATTTTTATGACTTTAAATGTCTAACCCATAGGCAAAATTATGACTATTAGGCCACTCATATTACAATTATCAAAAGATCTTAAGAATGCTAAAGAAAAATTGCTTATAATTGATAAATTAACTAAAATAACTAAGTTATCCTAAAAGCTTCTAACTTATGCAATGGATTCCAAATTGTTTAAGATTTGCCAAAGTGATTAATTAGTTAAGGAATAGGAATTAAATAAGCTAATTGACTTATGAAATGGATTGGAATGTCTAACCTAGGGCCTTCACTGAATCAATACAATACTATGGTTAAGACAATGCCTTATCTCTAATCATCCTAAATTGAAGTTTGGTCTTTCATTAATATTAGGCATTAGGCTTAAAATTCAAGAAATTCCAATCCTAAAATCCATGTTCTAAGACTAGTACCCTCATGATTAAACAAAGTCTGATCATTCATTGATTTAAATCTTTTTTTAACTAATTTTCCCAATGTTTAAGGTAGATAACTATCAGATACTTAATAGTTTTTCATCTTACCTTTAGTGTCTAATTCAAAATAAACATTAAGAACTCAAAATAAACAAATATTATTATCCAACATGTTATAGAAACTCAATCAATCCATTTAACAACCTCTCCTTAGCTCCAAATTAGATTAAGACATCATAGATAACTAAGAAACACCATAATCAACCATAACATCATGTTTTTACATATATATGAACAAATAGAATGAAATAAGTGATTTAAAGGGTTTAGATTTCACCAAATGATGTTCCAAAGTGATACACAACCTTCAATCACCATAACAAACTCTTGAAAATCTTTAAAACAACCTAAAATTAAAAATAAAAATTCTAGAAAATAAAATAGAAAAGAAAACCTAACTTAAAGGAAGAAAGGAGAACACTAAATCTTATATACGTTACCTAAGTCTGTGTTCTCCTTTTGGAAAAATGAGATATCTACTTTCATATGTCATAGCTACGAGTTCAAAGTAAGTGGAGCAAGTTGCAGCCAACAGAGGGGAATATCCTATTGAAAACATTTATACTGCTACTTAAACAGTGCTTGAAAGAGAGTTAAAGGGTGTCATGTTACTATCGTAGTTTAACAATGGATGCTAACATAAGCACGAGTTGGCAAGTGTTAAATGGGAGGTGCTTATAGAACCATATTTATCTCCATTTTAGCTCCAATTTTGATCCTTTCTTCAAATGTTCTATGTAATTGTGGAATAAAATGCAATATAAGTATTTCAAGACATAAATTCAATACTTTAACATTAAAATAGTTGTAAATTAACATTAACACATCTTTAAAAATTCATATGAAATGAACCCCTATCAATAAATAGCTTCTCTTGGTCACTTCTTAGATCTAAAAAGCTAGATCGTGTTCTAATCAATCCCTTCTAGCCCTTTGCATTCTCTGTATCATTCACCCTAATTGATAACTTAAATGTTTCAAACCACTTGCCATCTAGGTTGACATCCCGACTTTAGCAAATAAAGATCCTTATTTTTTAGATTCTTTAATTTTCTTGTTTAAACCAGAACATCCTTCAAGCATCTAAAAGAGCTTGATCAATCTAAGTTACAGAAACTTTTATGTAAAAGATTTTGAATAAGATTAAATATGTCAAGAATGCTCTTAAGTCCCTCAAAATGAAAGATATAAGGCATCTCAAGATGAAAGTTTCCTTACCTAAAGTTAAATTGGACAACATCTAATACTAATTAAGGAATAGTCCAAATGACACTCTTCTCTTAAAGAAAAAAAATAGATAACCATTTAATGCATAAAGCACTTGACGACTAAGAATCTTTATTTAAATAATCATCAAGGTTGTCCTTATTAAAAGAAGATGATAAAAGCACCAAATTCTTTAACAACTCAATTATTTCAAATAGAAATTGAAATAACTTACATTATTTATTGGAAGATAATGGCCATAGAATTACCTCCATTGAAAGAATCCAAGATCAATTTCAAAAAAATTTATATGACACTCTAGGAAAAGGTAGAGTAAATATTGTCAATTTACTAATCCTTGGAAACTATGTCAAGACTAGGATCCCTGAAAGATTTATATCATTCTCTTTCCAACCCTTTCATAGATTTAGGGATCCAAAAAGCCTTCAACAATTTCAATCCAAATAAATCTCCTAGGATAAATGTTTCCAATTCCTTTTCTTTAAGAAGATTTAGCCTACTATGAGAAATGATCTTTCATGAAATTCAAGATTTGTTTTCAATAATAAAAAGATGTTGAAAGAAATCAACTTAACTTTCATATTCTTGATCCCTAAATGTCCATTCAAAAGTTAAAGATTATTGCCACACGTCATGCTGTAATATGATCTATAGGGTCATATTATAGCTTCTTCTTTTTTTACATATTTAAAGAAGTCCTCCTAAATGCCCATTCAACGAAGGATAAGTGAAAATATCCTCTTAGCTCAAGAGATCTTCAAGAATTATCATTTAAACATAGGTCATGACAAATGCTCCTTCAAAACTAAATTTAAAAAGGCTTTTATATCTATCTAATGGGACTTTATATTTCAATTTCTCAAGTTATTTATCTTTCATAACATCTTTATAGGATGGACCAAAGAATGTATAACTACAACCTCTTTCTCTATACTAATTAATAGAGTTACCTCAAAAATTTTCAAAGCCAATTCTAGGGTGAGACAAGATGATCTTCTTTCCCCATATGTCTTTATAGCTTGTATTGAGGTGTCAACTCAGATTTTGTACTATGTGACTTCCAACAACCAAAATTTCAAATACCATTAGAGCTGTTCAAAACTCATTGAAAATGATATCTACGTTTTCTATCAAACTAGTAATCATTTAATAAAAATACTTATTAAGGGACTCAATTTATTCTCCTATGTCTTAAGTCTTAACATTAATCTCTCTGAAAAGCCAAAAAAGCAAGCGTAGACTATAGGCCATTCCTAGAGAAAATTGAGAATAAAATAAAAGGGTAAAATAATAGATACCTATCATATGTTGGAAGACTTCAACTAACTGTCTCCATTCTGTCGAGCTTTCAAGTTTATTATTCAACACACTTCCTACTTTTAGCATCGAGGATTAAGGAGATAGAGAAAAAAGAACTTGGGAAGTTTCTCTAGTTAAGCACTTATAATAATCATCGTTTCTCTAAGGTTAAATGGGAATACATGCACAAGCCTAAGAAAGAAGGAGGATTATGATTGAAAAATCAAAAGACATGGAATAAAGTATTTATAAGAAAAAAAAATGGATCCTTTTCAATGATTATAAGCCCCTTCGAGTTAAATGGGTGAATAATTTTATTTTAAAAGGAAAAATATTTTGGAATTCTAAAGTTAAAAATAGTAGCATTTAGAGTTAGAGGAAAATCCTTTTGATGAGAGAAACTTTCAAAAATCAATTCTAAACTACAGCAAAGAAAGGAATGTATACATTTCTTTGGCATGATAACAGCTATCCTAGTGGAATTCTTAGGGACTTTATTACATTGAGACAATTATACAACTCTGAACTTCCCTTGGGTATGTTGTTTATTCTACTACAATTATATAAGTTGTGTCTTATAGCATCTTAATATTGTTACCTTGAGGGTTGTTTTTAGTTTCCTAACAACTTAAATTAATTGAAGATAAATTAAACTAGAATAAATTAACATTAAAAAATAAAAAATGTAGTGAACTTAAGATTAACTAATGATCATCACGTAGGAATTACTTCTACCCTTACTTTGCCTTCCTTTTACCTTATTATTTCAATTATGCTTGATCCTAGATATCTTGAAATTTTGATTACCCTTTTGTCGAGATCTAATCAAGTGTCCCTAACTGAATTAGAAAGTAATTGAATTGCAATCTCTCGATCTTTCAAATTTTTCCTAACTCCAACTAGTTTTTAAGTAATCCTATGAGTAATTAACAAACAATTAAGATCTCGCTACAATTAAATATTAACGTAATGATTATAGGTCTATTATATTATGAACTCTTCTTGCTCTACATAACTTGAATGTCCTAATCCAATCTCTCAATTTGAATTATGGCATATGAACAATAAACATAATAATCACATATGTATTAAATTAATAAGATAAGAGTTTAACAAAACAATTCAAGAGTAATTCCTAACATGAACTTAACAATTCATAACATTAATTGAATCCCCAATATTTATATCAATCATACCAAAGCAAGGAAAGAAAATAAGAGAAGAAAATAATGAAATCTTAAAGTCATCTTCCTTTTTCTCTTGTGTTAGAAATTTTGAAATTTCAAGTTCTTCTTGAGTTATTTGTGTTTTATCTTTATTCTCCTTTGTTTCCAATCCACTAAACATGTAAATTGTTGTCCTTAAATACCTCTTAACCCTCCTAGAGTCTCTCTTAAGATTTTCTAAGTGACCTTGAATCCCAAATAGCTCCAAAACCTTTAAAATCCATTAATTCACAAGCATAACTTGATTTTTAGGCAGGTCATGATCATGAAAAAAGGTTTTTAAGCATCCTACTCCTACTTTCTCTAAGTTTTCCAAGTTTTGAATCTTCTTAGTCTTTTTTCTATATTCTTTATTACTCATCCTTTGGTCTTGAAATTTGGTGTGAAACTCAAAAATATGATGTTCTTGCTCCTCAAATTGATCCCAAATTAATTATAACTTTATAAGTGCATCTTATTTTGGACCAAATCCAACCACAGTTAAGCTATCACTTCTTTCAACTTCTCTTGCTCTTCTCTTAATGCACTCTTCATGGAATATCCTATTGCCTTGATGTTCGATGTGGATCTTTCTAATTTGATGCTCTTTCTTTCCAAAATTATTCAAAATCTCTTCTAACTCCAAAAAGTTCTTTAAAATGCTCGCCAAAATCCTATAGAACATAAATAATCATCGAAAGCATCTTAAGAAACATGTTATTCAATAATTAACTAAATATACACCTAAATCACATGAACTTTCTCCAAAAACCTAAGATAATGATCAGGAAAGTGTACCTAAATGATTTATAATTAGGGTGCTTTCAGGGTACCAAAATTTTATCCATAATTAGAGATAATGGCTAAAGTTGGCCTTTAACTCACAATGTGGACCTAAACTATCCATCACAAAACCAACCCTATGTCTCCCATTTTCATCAAAGGAAGATCAATTGGAATGGCTACCCTATAGTTCTAAACCTTTCACCAAACAATGGTTCTACCAGTATTTTGAGGATGAAAAAATGTTGTTACTAATGTGTTTGATAAGTTTGTTATTTTCAAAAGATAGTTTTGACGAAGAAAAATCATGGTTAGGCATGGTGATGCCTTAAAGCTAAAGTATCTATGTTGAAGCATTGAAGTGAGCGGAAGAACGAGTTGATTTTGATATAAAAGATGGAATTTTGAAGATCAAGTTCAAGAGTAGTGAATTTGATAGGTTATTTGAATGAGTTTTTTCTTTGGTCTTACTATAGTGTTGAAAGGGCTCACATCATGCATATTATTCATATTTAATGATTTGCATATAGTATGCATAATCAAGAGGATTTATATGTAATTATTATGTGTAAATGTCCTTTTAATGGATGAAATTGGTTTTTGTATTTGATTGACGTGAGTAAGTATAAATGAAGGGAGGATTAGGTTAAATGGTTAGAGAATGTGAGATTGTGATTTGATAAGGTCTATGTGTTATTTATTAAAGTAAATGAATAAATTAAATGAAGTGATAAGAATATGTTAATTGTTAAAGCCTGTGTGAATTAATGTGTATTGTGAAATTGGAATGTATCTACATGCAAAATGATATTTGAAATTGATTAGAATAAAGTGCTGGGTTGTGATAAATTGAGTTAAAATTTTTTTGATGATGTTTAAAAGTTTTAAAAAAAATGTTAAGGTATGTATGACTAAATTAGAAATTGATGGGATGGGTTTGAAGCATTTTTCAAAACCATAATGATGGTTTATATGGAGATCAACGGTGCCTTTATAAAAACCACATTCAAGTGGAATATAACATCAGTACTATAATAGCACCATTATTGTCTAACCTTAATTACCATTAATGCATGTGTTTTTCCCTTTGACAGCTATTTCTCAACATAAAAGGATTTTAATGCTCTATAAAATTAGGCAACAATAAAAATATGACTAGGTTAAGTTTTCACACCTATAAACAAGTGTTTTGCATCATTGTTTTGCAAGGGTTTATGCATTAAAATGCTTTTGTACTGTGAAGTTTTGAATAAGAATTAGATTTTTTATGATTTTTGTTTTGGGTAAATATTATGTGCATTCATTCTTAAATTTTTTAGCCCTTAAATGTTATTAATAAGTCAAGAAGTGACATTTTGGAAGGTTTTTTGTGAGAAAGTGTATATTCTAGGGTGGAAGTATTAAGAATGATTTTTGTGAGTTAGTTATCCTTAACCCATTAAAAGGAGAGTGTTGTGAGGTTAGTCTTTAGCCTTGAAAAAAAAATGAGTGTTGAGTGATAGGTTATTGTTAAACCTTAGAAAAAGGAGTGTGAGTGATATGTTATCCTTAAGCATTAGAAAAAGGAGTGTAAGTGAAAGATTATCATTGAGTCTATAAAAAGGATATTTGTACTAACATTATTTTATTTTGATAGTGAAAATTTTCAAAAGTTTTTTTGGGACTAAACGTAGGAAAAAGTATACATATCCTAACCAATATAATTTTTTTCACTCCTCCCTTACTCCTTTTACTTTTATGCATTTAACTTCTAAGTTGTTAATATAATTGTTTATATTTTTTATATTTTTCTTGCTTCTGCTTAAGTGCTTAGAGGATTTAGTGAATTATAATTGTTTAGCTTTCACATTGTATAAAATTATTGAATCTAGGTTTGAAAAATTAAGAAGCAATTTTTATAATTCCTTTTTTTCTAGTCTCCCCCTATTAGGTGTCATAGGGATTAACAATCACAACCACATTTTCTTTAATTTCCAATACTCCAACACCATTTAAAACTCCACTTTAAACTAACTATAATTTCTAAGTTGCCCTTCTGTCTATCCACCCTCCCCTTGATTCTACTTTGGTTCTAGAATCCATCTAATTATAGATTTGTACTCTTGAAAATGTTGAGAATCTTGTTGTCCATTTATGCTTGTATTATATGACTAGAGAGAAATAATAGAGTTTTCAATGATGCTCCCATATATGTCTAAAATAACATCATTAAACCAATCAATCTCACAGTACATATACAATACTCCTATAAAGATAAGAGTTCTTAACTTACTTATTTTTAAAATCATTTTACTAAGATTTTTTTTCCTCATTTTAGTTATAAACTCGCTGAAGTGGATAGAAAACAAAAGGATTAACAAAGCAAGTGTAGAGAAAAGGAAAAATGCTGACTTAGTAGAATTCACAGAATAAGGAAACACTAATATAAGGCTTTTAAGTAATAGAGCCATCAAAATATAAGAGCATTGAAAGGACACCAATAGAAAGAAGAGAAACACAACTATAAGAGGAAAGGTTAAGAAACAAAAAGAAGTAATAGGGAAAGAGCCCAAGAAAGATTATGTTACTAGATGGTAGTAAAAGAGAAGAATTGTAAAAAGATCTGTGTTAATGATAGATAGATCTCCATTTAAGACAAATCCAATACCTTCATCCACTTCACCTTTATTGGATTCAATTATAGAGAACTAAGACAACTCATATAGCAATAATTGGTAGAGAAAAAGGCTAATAGATCTAGACTTAATAGCATTGAAGAATCCAATTTAGAGATCCTATTTAACTCTACTCCAACTACTTTTTTTCCTTTGAATGAAATAGTCTTTGAAGAATCTGAAGACCTAAAGATATTTCTTAAAAGGAAAGGAAGAAGTATGAGATAACTAAATAAGAGAAGTATAAAAGAAGGGATTACAAAATATTATGAAAGAATTGGCAAGTTTTAATAGTCTTTAAACCTAATTTGACTTGGCCATCTTTATCTTCCCAAACCTCTTTTATTTAAATAGCTTACGTACATGGAGGGAATCTATGTCTCTCTTTACAATTTTGATTTTCATAATTTATATCTAAACCTTTTAATTTTTCTTTTCTAATGTTCTGATTTTTTATTCAGAATAATTCATATTACATATATAATTAAGGATATAAAATTCCCATTCTCCTCTTAAGAATGAATGTAACACCCCCTATATGGAATCTACATCCATCCACACAGAAGTCAACTAATACATAAGTACATTACAAAACTCCCCGATGCTTACATTATCTTTTAATAGTAGTAAAACATTTTTTATGTTCATTTACATGGTAACCCAAAAGAAAACATACATGTTCCTTTAACCATTACATTTACAATAATAGGTAACTAAAAACGCATTTCCAAAGTACTTTTTCTTCTACTGGTTGGGCTTGGTCCCTACAAATGTTCCCTTTACCTCACTTTTATGATTTGGACCTATACAGATTAACACCCATGCTAAGCTTGAAAGCTTAATGCAGAAACACTTAGTTTGGATGACCACTTACAGCAGTCATCTGCCAAGTATATACATTCAAGAACATTATACAAATATAAATAAGAATGGCATAATTAATCAAATAAATAATGCGTACATACTTTAATACATTTTTTTAGTATCAATACAAATCAAAATGCCAATTCATACGATTATTTATGTTATCATACTCTATTTCTTATCTATATCTCTTTCCTTTATTTTTTGTGTTAAGACTGCACATTCCCTATGGGTGTGGATAACAGGTGTTATGAATATCTGAAGATATTAAACTGTGGATACCGAAGGTATCAAACTGTAGATACCCAAAGGTATTAGACTATGGATACTCGAAGGTATCAAACTATGGACACCAATGGTGTCAAACTATAGCAGCTGCACCGTAACCCTATAGGCATGCCTATCTATCCACAACCAAGATAATAGGGTAGGTATCATAACATTTAATTTAGCCATTTGTAAACTTTACAATTCATATATCAATTTCATGTTATAAACAGTATATATGTTTGGAATGCATTATGCTCAATCTTTAAATTCCATTATTCAATCACTCAATTCACACATGACAAGTCTGATTGCATTTATTTTGAAGTTTTTTAAAGGTTTCATGCATATTCAACAAGATTGGGTGCACATTCAAAAAGATTAGTTTAAACGAAAATACTACTATGATTGTGACAGATTCTCTTTTCATTCATATCACTACTTGTTCCTTAATATTCATATAAAAAAATTCAGAACTTGGTTTTAAGGTCTGTTAGACATGTTTTCCCCTCTGTATGTAGTTTTAATTGCATCAACAATCAGATCATTTTAATTTCTAAGTCATAAGA
This sequence comes from Pinacopodium congolense, assembly GCA_028565735.1. NCBI lineage: Eukaryota > Viridiplantae > Streptophyta > Magnoliopsida > Malpighiales > Erythroxylaceae > Pinacopodium > Pinacopodium congolense. The sequence continues at coordinate 13,991 of JAOXYD010014846.1, forward strand.
TATTAAAAAAAATGACAAGCTGTTGCAAAACATGGGCAGTATTAAGTCACCTGTTTTGACCTTAATTTCTAAGGTCATACTGCCAAAATTAAATCAAATTCTCTTCTAGAGATATTAACCTATATATGTTAGGTTTTATATGAAACTAGATTCACACAATTTGGGGTTCTGTATGATTTGTTATTACTCAAACAACATGACTAACTCAAAGAAATCCTGGACAAAATTTCCACTACACAATACTATCGTATCATATTCAACAAATTCTATCCAAAATAACACCAAAGCACCTTACATGAAAAATGATGGGATGAATAAGATGAAATGGAGAGGAGAAAATCTGAAATTAGAATGTCATGAACCCCCTCTCCATATCCCCATTCTAAAACTTTCAATACCCACACACATGCTTTGTTATTATTGGTCACACATGCCTTAATCCAATTGGTCCATATAAGCCTTAACATAATTGGTTCATATGTCCCTTTTTGAAAAATATCATATTGGTCCTTCTTCTTCCTTTACTTCCCATATTAGCCTAAAATATTATTAATGGATTTCATTCCCCTATGTCTTAATTTTCTAATGTCATAAATTTCATGCAATTTGGTTAATTATTTCGGGAACTATACCCAAAACACCACAAGTTGTTCGAAAATAGGGGGCAGTAGCCATAATGAAACTTTAAGCAAAAATTTGAAGTCTTTAAAGGCACAATAAAATTTTGGTTCCTTCATGAAATTTTAATTCTATCCAAAATAACACTAAAGAACCATCCCATAACAAGTCTACATAAACTAAGTGAAGTCCTAAACCTGAAAATTTACAAATTGGGTTGTCTATTACCTTTCCTTCCCTTCCTTTTTAGGTTTGGTTGATTCACCACCTTGATTTCCACCTATTCTTACATGAAAAATGATGGGATGAAGAAGATGAAATGGAGAGGAGAAA
>JAOXYD010014857.1:0-28535 GCA_028565735.1 Pinacopodium congolense
TTTTTGTTATAAATTTTTATTTTAAATAATAAACATTAAAATGAAAATTTTTAATATTATATATTTTTAATATTATAATTTAGTAAAAGATTAACAAAAAATAGATTAATAATTTATACATATTATTTTACACTGGTTCAATACCGATTTTATAAAGGTTTTATACTGGTTGAACCTTTAAGCCTTTAACCCCTTCCTTTACCGGTTTGATGTCCGGTCTGGTTTTTATAATATTGGATCTTATAATTGAACTTCCTAAACTTTAAGCTTATTGAATGACTAAACAATGGAATATGATCAATAGAAATAAGGCATTGTCTTTAACTATAGCTATGTTTTTGAAAAGATACCTTAAATCTATCCCTACTATAATTGCTAACTCAATTAATCCATTGAAATTCCAAACCTTAGCTATTGTGATCTTTTATATAAATTAAATAGTTTATTTAATTTAATAGTTTAATTTGGTTAATCAATTTAATTGGAATTTTCTGAATAATCATTCACTAGTTAACTTAGCACTTTTAGGATATTTAGACATAAATTTGACCCACATAATATTTTTGATAGATATACTTACCTAATATTGGTCTTAGGTTAAAATTGTGATAAAAATTAGAATAGAAATATTACCATCAAGTTTTTGGTACCATTATAAGAGACCTTTACTAATAATACTAGGAAGATATTGGTGTTTATTAATCTAGAGTGTAATTTTATTGTTTTTGTTATTTTGTTATTTTTACTATTTTTGCTATTTTTTTGAATATTTTTTTATTTTTATTTATAATTCTTATTTTCCCTATCTAAATTTTTATTATTGTTTATTTTTCTTTCTCTAATTAATTATTTTTATTCATTTATTATTATTTTGTATGCATGCTCATGCTCAAAAGGTCGAGGAGCTAAATTTAATCCAGAGCTAAAATGTATTGCCTGTGAACTTAAAAACAGATTCTCAAGTAGGTAAATATAGTAAAGTAGAAGTGGAAACTATTAGTGAAAATTAACTTAAGTTAAAAAATGAATCATTAGATATGAAGTATTAGGATAATGTAGTAGCATCAAATCATTAGGAATGCAGAGTCGATAATGATGGACTTAACTATTGGAAATAATAATAGATTTTTGACTAACATCATTAGACTTAGGCTCAATGTTAATAAATTTGAACTTTGAGATCTCTCATGCAATTATTTCTATAGTTAAAGTCTCACAATTTTGAGGCTTAGCCTTAGAAGACTCGAATACCCATTTAGAAACCTCTTTGGACATTTGGGATATATAATGGGATTTTTGAAGATACAGCTAAATTGATGTTGTTACCTTTTTCTCTCAAGCATAAAGCTAGAGGCTCTCTATACTCTAGCCTAGTTTCATTTCGACTTGAGATTAGCATATGGAACTATTCCTAACTAAAATTTTCCTATCGGCTAAGATAATTAAAATGAAAACTAAAATTTACATCATTTGTTCAATATAAGAATGAGAGTCTATACAAAGCCTAGGAGAAATTTAGAGAGATGTTATCTAAGTGCCAAAGTTATGGATTTAGCATATGATAGTAAGTTGATATATTAAATACTGGAGTCATCTCTTATACCTATAATACTATAGATGCTATCATTGGAGGTAATTTTATATGAAAAACGCTAAATCAAGCTTATAAGTTGATAGATGAAATAAAAATTAACAACTTCTAATATCACTTTGAGAGAAACCTTAGAAGACCTTATGAAGTTAATGTGGTCAATGATATCATATTCTTATAAGCTTAAATGTAGGTTCTAAATAAGAAGTTGTAAAGTTTAGTTGGAGTTGGCCGTAGTATGATGAGATTACAAATAATATGTGGTAATTGCGGAGATAATGCTCACTCATCCATAGATTGTCAAGTAGGAAGCCCTTTTGATCAAGAATCTAAGCAAGCCCAATGTATAAGGGAACCCATCCTCTAATACTTATAATTTAGGTTGGAGGAACCATCTAAAATTTTCCTAGAGTAATAGTCAAAACGACCATCAACCTCCACAAGCCAATTGCCAGAGAACTTTATCACTTGGCTTTAAGGCCAATGCAACTTTAAGGTTAATGAACCTATTTAACAATAGAATCTTAGCTTTTAGAAGATGGTCATAAAGTACATTCAGTCAAATAAGACCAAAGTGAAAAATCATTAAGCTTTTATTAGGTATTTAGAAACTTAAGTGAACTAAATTTCATAAATCTTGTAAGAGAGACTAACTGATAAGTTACCTAATACCATCAAAACTAACCATAAAGAACATGTTAAAACTATCACATTAAAAATTGGTAAGGAAGTAGAAGGTGTAACTAAGAAAAAGAAGAAAGAAGTCTAGGAGAAGAGCAAGGAGAGTGTGATGGATAAGAAGATAGAAAAAAAATTAGAAACTGATAAGGAGGATTGGCCTAGGTTATTTATTGACCTTAATAAGCAATCCTACAAGCCTAAGATCCTATATCCTCAAAGGCTTAAGAGTGACCAATTGTACAAGTAACTCAAGAAGGTTTTAGAGGTCTTCAAGAAATTAGATATAAATATTCCATTTGTTGAGGCACTTCCCCAAATGCCTTCTTGCACTAAATTCTTAAAAGATATTGTTTGCTAGTTTTAGCTATACTACAAGTGTACAGATCATAACTTATAGTATAACTGATATTGATCCCACAAGAATTGATTCTAAATACCTAAAAATATGAATTACAATTTGTTTAAGGTAAACAAAAAGCATAGAATTGAAAAATTAAACTTAGTCAACAATCTTAATGAATTAAACTATAGAAGAAAGCAAAACACATAAGATACTCAATAGTGGAGATTTAGGGATTGTTCTATCCTTATTTATCTTCCCTGTATCTTATTGATTTAATTATGTTTGATCCTAGATATCTAATAGTTAATTACCCTCTCTCGAGATCTAACTAATTAATCTAAATTGAACTACCTAAAAGTTGAATTATAACTTCTTAGTTCTCAATAACACTATTAAATAATGCAATTGGATTTGAAGCAATCCTAAGGACAATTAACAAATAATTAAGATCTCTCTTAAATCACCTATTAATTAGTTAATTACAGGTCTATAAGCTACCGACTCTCATTGCACACCTTAACTCAAATAAATCAAAATAATCTCTCGATTCGAAGTGATTATAAGTTTAACAATTAACATAAATAACTATGCATTAAATCAATATAGTAAAATTTGGATAAACAATTCAAGAAAAATCCTTAAAATAGATTTACAAATTGATAATCATCTTAAAACAAAGAGTGTTCAGATTAAACATCAAAAGGAAAGTGAAAGAAAGATGAATTAGCGAGGATGGTGAACCCTCCTTTACCGAAAATTAGGAAATCAATTATTAAATCTTGATTTTCCTCCTTGTTCTTTAGTTTCTCCACGTTTTTCCACTTTTAAAACCCTCTATTTTTGTCTTGGATTTCCCCTAGGGTCAAAAGTGAGGTTTCTAGGGTTTATTCACGTATTTTATTTTCCAAACTAGTGTAAAACAAAATTAAACATGTCATCTCCAGTAATTTGCCACGTTAGCATTTCTAGCTTTTAGCACTACTTGGTATTTTGCTATATCTTTGTCTACAGAGCTCTAATTATCACAAAATTTGGTATGTAGGCCCCTCACATGTCGATATAGCACCCTGTAAAAGTTTATAGTATTTTGATATTTATAAGTACACCCCCAAGTTAGTTGTTTAAAATCTGTTTTCCAGCTTAGCTTGTTATGATTTATTTTTTGGTACACTCTTCATAATTCGTTATAAAACTTTGATATTTGGTGTGGGGCCTCCTAAATTGATGCTATAAGTCCTCAAATTTATTTCACACCTCTTATAGATCCAAAAGTGCCTTGAAATGTTCATAAAAGTTCTATACAACCTGAACAATCATCAAAACCAACACAAGAAGTATCTTATTCAAAATTAATCCAATATGCACCAAAATCAAGTGGAATTTCCTCTTAAACCTAAAGTAATGATCATGAATACATGCCTAAAAGATGTATAATTGAGTGATATTAAATACCCCCACATTAGAACTATTACTTGTCCTAAAGAAATGAATTAAACATCCACTTAAAACAAAACCATACAAGAGTTGAAAGTTAATTGAGTAAAAATAAATATCAATAAATGCTTTTAATTTAGCTCACATACCACAATTTTTTCATGACAAAAACTTTGCTATCACACACGATGACACTTTTAGTAAATATGTAACCTTCAATGTATAATGTCAAGCATCTAAGTTATTTTATATGGATCATCATACAAACTGGTTCAAGCATATAGTAATAACCACAAAGCACAATTCAAGTTTCAAATTAGAGCAAATTTTTAAGGGTTCACCATGTCTTTTGACGTAACTTAGTTACCCTTTTTAGCTTGTTTGCAATGTCATCCAGCCTTTTGACAAGAAGGTGAACATTTTATCGTGAACACATCCAGTTACTCAGCTAGCTCACAACCACAAATGGCTAATAGCTCCACTTATGAACTTCAACGTTATTATCTGTATAAAGTTAGTGGGGTGATTATGTTTATTCACTTTATTCAAGCACATATAAATTTTTCTTTCATTAACTACAAACTATTCCAAATTTACATGACAATCCACAAGCAACAACATTAAAAAATTGATATTATATATTAAAGTTACTTAAAACCCATGAAGTCATACAAAATAAAATAAAATAAGAAAATTGAGATAGAAATCATTCAATAATTGCTTAATAATCACAGAATCAAAAACCTCAATTAAACTAAAATACCGCAATTAATAATCAACTTCTAATTTTAATCAATCAAACATGGGATATCAACTCATTCCTATTCGACTCAAAACAATTCAAGTGTGTAAATAAATGAAAAGATATGCTAAAGTTCATCTTCCCCCCATAATTAAACTAAAATTGTCCTTAATTTGGAGGATTAAAAAAATAATATACGTGAAGTATAAAAGATGGAAAAGAACAAAACTACCCTGAGAATTGAAGTCTACATGTAGGTAGGGTTTGAGAGAATTTATTCCATTCTATACGACCTAAAGACTTTAAAGAAAGGAGATATACGCTGGTTCCGTCTAACAAGTTTACAATTAAAAGAAATAAACCCAAGCCTTAAGAGTTTCAAATAAGGTAGGGTATAAAAAAATAAAAAAATAAAATAGAAATGATAAAAATGATAAAAAGTAAAATTAAAATAAAAAGGAAATAAAAATAAAAATAATAAAAGAAAAGAGAAAAATAATGATAATAATAATAAGAGAAATAAAAAGAAAAAAGAAAAAAGAAAAATAAAAGAAAAGAAAAGGAAAAACTAATAATAATAACAAATAAAATAAAAATAGAAAAGAAATTAAGAAAAGAAAGAAAAAATGTTACTTTAAGTAAAAAAAATTAAAAAAGTAAAACTTAGAACGGCTAAGTCACTGTAGCGATAACAAGACTTTCGCTATAGCGAGTAGCTCATTGTAGCGACAAGGAGCTAACATTATAGTGAATTTTTTTCAATGCAGCCCATTTTTTTGTTTCGTTTTTTTTTTTTGCAATTCAATTTTTTTCTTTTTTTATTTAAATTTATTTGTAAATTTTTTGTTGAATTTTTTTAAAATATAAACTTTTTGTAAAAATAAAAAATAAAACTATTTTTATCACAAACTTTTTAAATATATATATATATATATAAAGTCAATTAAACACACAAGTTAAAAATTAAACTAACTATGAATAAAAACATGCTAATTTAAGGTCCTTAACTTAACCATGCTCAGTTTAGCTTTAAGAAATAGGAGAATGGCAAGAGAATACATCCTTTTCTTTCGGTGGAAATTCTCCAAAGTATATCTTGCCATGATGCCCATTCACTTTGAATGCTTTTACTTTAAAATTTTCCACTTTAAGAGTCCTATGTTTGTAAACTTGATCAACTTCAAATGGTGCTTTCCATCGAATCTTGAGTTTATTCAGAATCAATTTCAACCTTACTCTAAGTCGCTTCTTTCTCACCTTAACTACCCTTTTCTACTTGTTGTAAAGTCCTTTTTATAGGAATGATAATGGGTAGAAGTTTTTTCTCATTTAAGGGGACATGCTTCAAGCATAGAAGTAAAGAGTTCAATGTGAGTAAGGATGGTTTTACCAAGGAGAATGGAATAGGGCCTTTGGTTATACTAAAATTTTTGGATTTGGAATCGTACCTAACTCCTCCTCCTTTTTAACTTCTTCAATGGCTTTTATTTTCATACAACCCCTTCCTTTCACTAAAATTTTCAAGGATTTGCTCATGTTAAATTATATTTTTTCATCCCCAATTCTTGGTACTAGCTTCCCTTCATGTACATCAATTAGTGCTCTTTTGGTGTTCATTAATGGTCTCCCCAAAAGTAATGGAAAGTTTCTACTTTGCTCAAAATCAAGTACCACAAAATCTGCTGGAATAAAGAATTTGTCCACCTTAATAGGCATGGCTTCAACTATACCAACCGGCTTCTTAATTGATTGATCTTATAACTGTATAACCAAAGATGTTGGCTTAATGTCTCCTAGTTCTAATTTTTTGAAGATTAAAAAAGGTATAAGATTGATAATTGCTTCTAAATCACATAAACACCTAGAAAATTTCAAGTTATCAACAACATAACTTATAATGAAACTCCCTAGATCTTGTAACTTGGATGGTATATGATTGGTGATGATAAAGTTACAGCTCTTCATTAAGGCTATCGTTTGATTGTCTTCCTAAGTATGTTTACTTGAAAAGATATCCTTGAGAAACTTGGAGTACTTGGGTATGTCCTCTAATGCTTCCAAAAATGACAAATTAGTCTACAACCTCTTCAATTTATCCAAAAACTTGGCGAATTATACATTCGTTTGGTTCTTTTTAAGCCTTTGTGGAAAAGGGATCTTGAGTTTGTATGGTCGTGGTGGCATATAAAGCTTCTCCTCCTCATTTTGTTCTTCTTTCTCTTGGCTTTGCTCTTTAGAGATTTTGGCTATCTCTAATAGCTCATCTAGCTCTTTCCTACTATAACTTTGATAGTCTTTAGCTACTCCCTTGGATTGGACTTTTATTAGTTGGAAAGCTCCCCACACTTCTTGTTGAAAATGCATTGGCTAGCTGCCCAACTTGAACCTCTAAATTGTGAATGGAAGGTGCATGATTCCTTGTTATTTGATCAAATTTTGTTTCCATCCTCTTCTGGCTCTCTTCTTGACTATTAAATTTTAAGCTGAGCACATTCATTAACTTGTTCACCTTTGATTCTAGTGCTCTAAGCCTATCTTGTTAAAAGTTTTATGATCCTTGTACTCTCATATAGCTACCTATATTACTAGTTAAAGAAAAGTTTGGGTGGTTTTTCCACCCTAGATTATAAGTACAAGAGTAGGGGTTATTACTTGACATCCCTTGTGATGCTCCCATATAGTTCACTTGTTCTATCTCACTACTAACCATTAAGAAGGACTTTCCAGTTACATGACTCTCTTGAACATAAAATTCACACCCATGTTGTACATCTTTCAATGATTGTGACGAAATAGTCTGCAAGCTATTCAATGTTTTGGTCAATGTTGACATCTGAGTTTGTAAGGCAGTAACCGAATCTATGGTAATAACACCATTCTACTCCTTAGGAGATGGTTGCCTACTCCTTTCTGTACCCCACAAAGAACTGTTATTTTCCATCTTTTCTAACAAGTCATTAACTAAATCTATTGTCTTCCGTATTAGAGATTCCCCAACTACTACATCTATTGTAACTCTCGTTTTTTATGTTATTTAATTAGTTTCTTGTGGTTGTGACATCTAATGCAAATTTCAGTCTATACATTTAGTTTGGTGCAATCTTTATGTTCCTTGAATTATATCTTTCTTTGAGGTATATTTAGTTATTTTTTGTCTTTTATTGAAAAAGAAAGAAAAGAAAAGGAAAGGAAAGAGAAGAAAAGAAAAGGAAAGATGATATCACCTAAATTGTGCATCTTTTAGACATGTTTTTAAGAGGATTATCTAATGATTAAAGCATAATTTAATGTGATTTTGGGTGCATATTTAATTGATTGTTGTATAAGATGTTCCTTAAATACTTTGTAATGATTTTTAAAATGTTTTTTAGGAATTTGGTGGGAATTTTAATGCACTTTTGGAATTGGAAAAGATGCAAAATTAATTTGAGGAGTTAGAGTATCAAGTTATAAAGTTTTACACCAAATTTTAAGGCCAAAGGATGAACATAGAAGAGTTTATAGCAAAAAGACCAATAGGATTATTTATGTAATTGAACTATTTAGATAAAAGAATAAAAAGCTTAATGCATATACCTACAAACAACCTACAAAAATCTTACACTATGATGGATCAAATTTATAAATTTTCATGAATAGATGACGAAGTAAGCTTCTACAATATATTGATTTTAATCTAAGAACATAAATTAAAAGTAACTTTAAGTTTATTGAAGCATGATGTTGAACAATGTAACTAGGAGGGAGAATAATATTCTTTTAGAGTAGCTAAAATCAAAGGCGAGTTTGAGGAACTTCTATATAAATTTATGGAGAATTTTTCATAAAACCTATTTCTTCCTAATGATTAGTGACTTTAACTTTTGATACTCTTCATAAAAGGGAAGATAATAGAAACCTCATTTTACAGTATAATTCTTCTCACATTTTGAAACAAATTTCTCATGAGACTAGGATTATCTACTTTTATGTGTGTTTCGAATATAAAGGTTGTCCTTTTATTTATATTGTTACCATCCGATAAAATTATTAATGACTTCATAAACTTATCCATTAGTTCTAAATTAAGACCTTCCATATCCAACATAAGATCTTCGAATCTAATAGAAAAATAAAAGAAAGAGAAAGATGAATGAAAAAATACATGAGTAAAGAGGGAAGAGAAGGATCAAGAAAGAGACAAAGAGTGTTATAGAGATGAAACCTTATCAAGTTTTGTTGTTGTTTATAACATATAAATAGAACATATGTACCCATAAAGAACAATGATCATTTATTTGTAAGTTTATGAACTGTGTTTGCTTATAATAGTATCCAATTAGCCTTACAAACAATGACCTCATTTTATTACTAAAATTTCTATTGGAATGATTGTCCTCCTTTTGATGTTGCATAACCTATATTAATAACCATAATTTTTATAACTTAGAAACTATAATGTAGTCAATTATTTTTGTGATGACCAACCATTTCACCAAGTGTTATGTAACATGATTGTTTTATCTTTTAATAGTGTGTCTTTCCATAATAGCTATTGAAAATTTTCCTTCTATAGCTTGTTAACTTGGTAAGGTTAAAGGTGAATGAGTTGTGATTGGAATTTGTAACTTTATTTGTTATTTGTGAAAGATGTTATGTATAAATGTTTATGGTGAAAATTCTAACTTCTAAGCTACTTGCTCTATTATGTCTATTATTTTAAATGGCTTGTAAAACAAAGAAGCTAATTTTTAATTAAATTTTTTATTAATGAATCCTTATTTATATGGTTGCAACTTTACTAATGCTTTTGCACCAATCTAAAACTCCTTATATCTTTTCTGTGTTTTCTTGTTGTTCCATCACTTCTAAGAGCTCGATGTAGATTAAATCCAATCACTTGAATTGATGTCTCCCTATCTTTTAAATGTTTGATCCATCTATAAGAGCTTATAATGCTTTGAAAAATATGGTATATTTAGAAGGTATGGGTGGCCATATCTAATTGCTGAGTAATAAGAAGTGTTATATTGCCATTTGACAAATGGTAGGCATCATAATAGGGAAATTCTCAATCATGCATCTTAAATAAATTTCCATAGTTCAATTAAAAAGTAGATATTAAGCTGAAGGTATTTAAAGTCTAACCCTTTATAATTTGTAAAATTCTTTCCATAATGCATTAAAAATTATTAGGTTCTTGCCATTCGTAAGTATCTTCCACATCTCATGCAACTTGAATATGTTGGATATGAAAATGTCGGACTCCTTCTCTATTGTTTAAGGATCTTTAAAGGCTAAAATGTAAACATACTTATTGAACCTAACCTATGGTAGGTATAATAGTGACATAAAGGTTGTTCTTCAATGAAATTCGTGTTGATACCAGTCTAACAGTGTCTGAAAATGGTAATGGCTGAATTAATCTTGAATTCTCATACTTGTTTTAACATACCTTTCATTTTCTAACAAAGTTTCGAATATCTTTATGAATTCCCTTTTATTGGAAAAGTAATTGTAACCTCTTGTATATTGTTGTAATTATCGAATGTCCCCCAATAACTCCCTCATGAATTAGAGTTATGATTTTTTATTTGAATTATTAGTTAGAACCTACCATAATTGTTCTGTTCCATTTGTGAATGATGTTAATCCACTAGTACAAGCTAGTTGCGAGATTTCCCTGCATTATTCTGTTTATTAAATCTTGAATGGAGAAATCTCTTCTCTGGCCATCTTTAACCTCTTTTAGTAGGTATGTTATGGAGATAACATAATTGTTTGAAAATTGACATTAAAATTTTTTAAAAGGGTATAGGCTTCAAGGTTTTCTTTTCTTTTCTTATATTTGATCTGAAAATTGTATGGAAGCAATTTTAGAAAGGCATTATATGGAACTCGTAATGTCCATCATATGTTTCAAGGCCTGTCTTATAGATATCAAATGGGTGCATACCTATTATATGTCATCTTAATCTAAGGTCCAGTATAGAGAAAAAAAAAGTAGCTAATAATTCCTCATTTCATGGATATAAAACTTATATTTAATGGTACTTTTATTGAGATCACAATAATCAAAGTAGAGAAACCATGAGTTCTATCTTTTCTTGATCAAAACGATAGGCAATAAGAAGGAACTGGTACTGTATTAAGCCACTCCTTATTTCATTAGGTGGTAAAGTAAAGTCCCCCATGATGTCCTTTTGCAAGCTTCCATATTTGTAGGGTTGTAGATTAACTGGGTCAAATCCCTCTTTTAGTTGTATCTTATGATTATAAGATCTATAAGAAGGTAATCCTTTTTATTACATAAAAATAAAGCTAAACTCGGTTAAGAGACTATCTAATTCCTCCCATTGACCTCTTTATAATAGTGAATGTTTTATTATGAACTCCTATATGCTTTTGTAAATAGTGGAGTTTAAGAATACATAATTGGCTAGTTATTTAAGGTTTAACCAACGATTTCTTGAACTTTTTCGTTGTAAGCACCTTCGAATTTCTTGAATGCTTCTTCTCTAAATCTCCATGTAATCGCTTCAAGTGGGTTCCTCCATCAATAATCAATGCTATAGGAATAATTGATGTCACTTCATTGCTACTCCATCCATATAGATCGTTATAATCCAGATCTTCACTTTTGGTTTTTTTTGATCTATCATAAAGAAATGCTTTGTTCTAAATATTCAGACATGAACATTCGAGCCAATGAAGGATAAAAACGCCACTTAACCTTGTGGTTGCCATTTAGCTTTGTATTAACCCTTCTAGCAGGTTCCAAATAAGGTCTTACTACCTCAGTAACTGGAGATTGCAGCTGTGAGTATGGGTTATGATTAAACATTTGTTACTAGAACTTCCTCTCTTAATTATGACATTGCACGACTTTAATTCTGATAAGCCTCCTATGGTGTTTCTAACATTTACTTTTGTATTTCCTTGATTTAATTAGGTGACGACGATTCCATTCTTTTCATATGATGTTCCCTTATTCTTTGCGTCATGTAGTCCGTCAGCTCTAGCCTTTTATGTTAATAATCATAATGAACAAAAAAGAGGCAAACGACATATGGTTAGTAATTATAAAGAAACGAATAAAGCAACTATTGGAGATGCATATAATTACCTCGAAAATATTATATTATTACCAAATTAAAAGGACGTAAATATTTTACAACCTTAGATGCCAAATCAGGTTATTGGCAATTCCATTTATATGATAATACAAAACCATCAATAGCTTTCTGTTGTCCACCCTAAAAACATTATTAATGGAACGTATTGCCATTTCGATTAAAAAAAGCACTAGGAATATACTAACGATTCATGAATAATAATCTGGATAATTTAGATGAATATTATCTAGCATATATAGATGATATGATTATTTTCTCTAATAAGGATAAAAATGATCATCTCCAAAAGGTAAAAATAATATTATCTCGTTATAAAGAAAAAGGATTTATATTAAGTAAAAATAAAATAAAATAAGCTTAACAAATATTGAATTTCTAGGAATACAATTCATTAATGGATTTTTAACATTAAAAGCTAATATTATTGAAAAAATTAATCAATTTCCTATTCAATTAAATAATGTTACCGAAGTATAAAGATTCTTAGGCTTATTAAATTATGTATCTGATCAAGGTTTCTTTTAAAAATTTAGCACAAGAAAGAAAACAATTACAACTAAAGTGCATCTCTAAGCAACAATGGCAATGGATCGAAGAAGATTCCAAGTCAGTACAAAAATTAAAAGCTCTTTGTCAAAATTTATCTTTGTTATATAATTACGGTCATGAGGACTCATTACTATTACAAATTGATGTAAGTAATGATACACAGGTAGGATGCCTTTTGGTAAAACCATCCAATTCACGTATAAATTTAAGTATACAGCTTCTTACTGAGAAGAAATTTTCAAGTATGCAACCCATAAGCATACAATCGCTCTTAAGTATACAAAATGTAAGTATGCAGCTTCTAAATCAGAAGCATTCTTCAAGTAAACATCTTCCAAGTAAATATTTTCTCTGCAAGTATATAAATTGGACTTTTAATCCCATAAAACTCAAGTATCCGATTCATGAAAAAGAAACTCTAGCTTTACTAAAAACCCCCCGTAAATGGAAAGTCGACTTATTACCTATTTCTTTTGACATACACACAGATTTTTAGTACGCATATGGTTTTTGACGCTAAAAAATTAAAATAATTATAACCAAGATTGTCTTATCCGATGAAAATTAGAACTACATCAGTATAATTATAATATTAAATATATAAAATCTTCTTGTAGATGCATTAACTAGAGAATGGAAGCACTTATGACCACCATTATGGATCTTCAGACCAGATTATCAAAAAAGAAGGAGGAAATACAACAAGTATGAAAACATCTTGGAGTACTTATGAAAGAAGTAAACCAACTTGAAACCACTATTGAATTCCTTAAAACACAACTGCCAACACCACCCACTTAAACACAGATACCAAATACTACTCTTGTTACTCCCTAAATATTTAGCCAACCATCTTAACCATCTAAAACCAACTTACAAAATCTCACTCTTAGTCAAGCCTCAACCTCTACACAAGCTCCAACCTCATAAACCCAAAATGAAGATTCAAAAGTATATGTCATTTTTAATGGACCAAAAGTAGGCATCTACAATCAATGGCAGCAAGAAACCCCTTTTATCTCTAAACAAACTCATATTATTCAAAAAAGCTTCAAAACCCGTAGTCAAGCAGAAAAAGTGCTTCTTGAATACAGCAAAGCCCAACAAACATGCCAATCACTTAGACCAAATTACAAAGCGGCTTTAAGCCAACCTTCCTTTCCAACCATGAAGACACTCGGTAAGAAAATAAATATGGATAGAATCAATGCAGTACCTACCAAAAGTCTCCAAGATGAAATAGTTAAAATAACTATTGAGAAATTCAAAGATAGCTTCAAAGCAGTAAATACTTGGACCGATGCACAATGAGAACAATAATATTATCCAAACTTAGGCAAATTCAGACCTAAAGTAGTCATCTTTCTTGAAGCAGATCAATTAACCACTTATTTATATTTTGAGATAGGATTTGTGGACACAATCTACATAAACAATGTCTAAACACTTCATTATTTTCCTGTAAGATTCATAGTAGCAGTCACAAATTACCAAAATAAATTTGCCAAGGAGTGAGAAGTCTTCCTCAAAGTATTCAACAACTACCTATTTTTTAATGAATAAGGTACAATAATCAAGTCTCGATTTGCTTATGTCAAATTAGGCATAAGTAATGGACAAGTCCCTTCAATAGATAAAGCATTTACATATGACTTCGATTGGGAATTACTTAATACATTCAATATCAATTGTCTCGAAGGCATTTTCTCAAGCATTTAAAAGATTAATGAATGAGTTTTACTTCGAATTAATTATCGAGGGAATAATATTCTCCTTACATCATCATTCAAATCCCTAATACCAAGAGAGACTTTATTATACAAGAAAAAATTTGAAATACCATTAATCAATTTAAAAGGACTTTTTGCCTCGTGGTAGACAGCATCAAACATTAACTATGCACTCAACTACAAGACTATCCTACTCATTGATGCAAATATTGTCATCCACATAAGAATCTTCACCTCTATCCGAAGATGAAATAATTATCGAAGACGACAAACTATAATTATGTAGTGCACTTCGTGTAAAGGAAAATTATGTAGAAAATTTTGCGCAAAAGTTTTATACAGTTTTTTCTTTTTACTGTAATGAAAAAAGTTACCCAACAGTGCCCTTTCAGTGATGAATCTTTCTCCTATTTACTTTTCTTGTTTTGTTTGTTTTGTTTAAAGGTATCTGTCCTTTAGGTACCCTCTTCGCCTATATAATTTAAGCTCTTCTCTTATAAGATGCATGATTTATCTTATAATAAACTCTGCTTTAAAAGCACATCTCTCGTCTTTTTCTAAACTCTTTATATCCTGTTAAAAGCAGATCAGTGTGGCATCATTTGGATTCATAGAGTTAAGAGATAATACAAAAGGTATGTTTTAAATAGTAGACAATATTATTTAACATGAATTATTATTGTTGTGCAGTTTGGATTGATATAGCTAGTCAAATTATTCATTTTGAAAATTTGTTCGCATTTACTCCCTTTGAAAGCCACAAAATACGTATCAATTATATTAGAGACCTTATATCTAACACATATAGTCTTATGTATACTATGCTTATAACAAGTTTAGCTATTAGTACTGAAAACAAACAACAATTGTACGATCTTCATGAAAAATTCACCGATCATTATCAATTACGTATACCCACTTCTACATAAACATGACAACGTGCTCTATCTGTAATCAAATATATCACAAAATTTATAACTTTGAAGATTTAGCAAAAGATTATCTTGAAGAAATAAATTATTTTTATAAAAAAAGTTAACTCTCAATGACACAGTAAACCATATCCTGAAGATGATATAAAAACTAGAGACCAATTATATAGAGCAAAAGAATTATACCATTGTTATCAAAAATATAAAATTTTAGCTAAGCTTAAATTACGAGAACATTTCAAACAAGAGCATTTACCATAAAATAGATCTATCGAAGATTTATCAACTCAACTCTTAGCGGGAACTCTATTTTTTCTACAAAAAAATTAATTATGACTATTTGTTATCAATGCAAAATCCTTTATAAACATACACTTGAAGAAGAAAAAAATCTTGCCATTGTAGCTAGACGAATTAGAGACCTTCAATACCAATATTCTCAATGTCTCCACAGAAATTTATCACAAGAAATTTTAGATTTAGTTTTAACAAGAAAAAGAACTCAAGAACTTTTATTACAACAAATTAAACTAGACTTTGAAGACTTAAACTGCAAATTTATTCAACATTACAGGACCATCAAAGATGATTTCTCAATATACTCTAAAAAAGAAACTTAAAACCCTAAAAATAAAATTTAAAATATGGATGATAAAATTACAAAGATTAAAAATTATTTATGAAACTCACGAATTAGAAGAAATAGAATTAACCCCTCAACAAATATAGCACCTTAGACAACGATTTTATAAATTAAAAGCATATTTAATTTTTATGAAAAATCGAATAAAACATAATAATGCTCTCTTGCATAATTTAGCATAATGAATGAATTAGACAATGTTTTTTATCATATAGAAATGTTAGATTGCTATAAATAGAAACACAAAATGCTTTAATATATTCATTAAAACAATCTATTCAAGATTTGGATGAAATACACACCCTAATTGATTTATGATAAAAGCTAAAGAAGCATTGAACACAACTGACTTACATAAATTTATGATACAACCTTCAGTAAATTTACCTGATTAAGATGACGACTACAGACATATTAGAACTAGATAATTTACAAGTAATAGAATCAAACGGAGAATTCCATATTGATGCTCTTATTTCAAAAGAAAAATTAAAAAAATATTGCTAAAGCTCAATTAGATTTAAAAGATAGACAAGATATAAAAATTCCTTCTCGATTAAAAACTATTTTTAATAGAAAAAATCTTATTTATTACGGTAAAATCTTATGTGAAATGCCAATTCAGATAGAATAATGCAAAAGATGTTTTAAAATAAATCTAATCTATGAAAGCTAAATTATAAAACATTTGTAAAAAATTTCAAAGAACACAAACCTAAAATTGGTTATATTCATCTCTCTATCATACAAATTCTATTACAATCCACCTCTCATGAAGCTATATATTCTCCTATTAGATTAGCTATATTAGATGAATGAATAAATGATTTTAATAATTAAATTATTGGAATTATGAATGGTAATTTAGATTTTAAGAAAATTAAATTTAATAATCGATTAAAATTAGCCATTCCTTTATAGTCTCAACAACTAAATAAAGTTATAACAATAGCCTATAAATTTTATAATGAAAAATTAATGAAAGAAGGTCAATATCCATTTTCTATTACTTATAGCATTAGCTATACATTAACAAACTCTCATCATAGTATTGAATTTAAAAACACAAATAAAATCTATTTAGATCAGTTATTTAACAAAGTTACAAAAGTCAAAATAAATTTATGTCCACAAATTACAAAAGTCCCTTCTATTGGTCAACCATTTAACTTACCTCAATTAATATAACCTCGACATTTATTTTTCAGAACCAATTTCTTATACAAAACCAGACAAAGACAGAAAATCATCAGTCCGTACACAATCTTTGAAAATAGAATAGCCAATAGAATTGAAAACCCATTTTAATAAAGAATTATGTATAACAACTAGAGAAACTGAAACAAGAAGTTTAAAAACATCACATATAAAATTAAAACTGGGCTAAAAGCAAAATTGGTATAAGAGCCTAAAGATTGTGATATATTTTCTTGATTTATTGTTAAAATCTACGAAATTATGGAGGTGTTGTTCTTTGTTCGCAAGGTGTTGCCTCTATCAATAAAAAATTAGCAGTCTTCTCAGCTGTATTCTCGACATCTCCTGAATATCGCTCCCTTCTCTGTCTTAACAAATACAGTCATTTTGCCCAAAAAAAAAAAAAAAAAAAGTCAAAACCAACTTTATCCCAGAAGAACGAGATATAAATGATGTGAGCTGGGCTTATGGATGAAAGAGTTAACTGAAGAACAAGCTGAACTGCCTTGTCAATAGTAATGACATCTCAAAAGCCACCGCTGCAAATTTTGCACATTTAGACATCAATGTTACCGAATATTCATTTATAACATAGAAGTTATGCACTAACAGCTTTTGATTCATAATAATTTAACAGAATAATTCAGCCTTATCCCTGGCAAAGCAACAGAAATCTGATGCTCACTTTCAACAGAGAGACAAAAGTATCATGACTAAACACAAGTAGATCAAGAAAAGTTGGAATTGAATTAGCCACAACATACATAGAAATGAGGAAAATTCAACCTTTCATAAGTGACGACATTTGGCAAATTGAATTTCACATTGCCAACAGTGCAAAAGCACCACTTGCTTGATAGATTATGTAAGGATCTGAACTGAAACGGGCCTCTTGCTGCTTCAGACACTTGTCACCAAGCATTCGAGCCAGATTCAAGCCTGAATGAGGAAGAGTGACAGGAGGTGATCTTCAACTCAATAAAATTTAGGATAAATTCATTTATCCCTTACCATAAATACGTGTTTCACTATCTTTCAATGCTCTTCCATTTCGTTTATTCTAACTCTTTCGGAATATCTGGTTATTCTGTGGTCTTCTGTCATTTCCATGAACACTGAAAATCATTTATAGCTGAAGTGAATAATTAACAGTAATTAACATCTATCATCACACTACAAGAGGACCAAAATTTGGGGGAAATACCATCGCAGCGCATAAAGAAAAAAAGAATGTTCAAAATGATTTATCAGATAGGGTATCCAATCAGTCACAATAACCTTTCAGCAAAATCATGGTTTAACAGTACTAGTATTGTTTACTGCAAATAATATGGTAATATTACCATATTATTCATCTTATATAAGTACTAGTTCTAAGCCTTTATTAGTTGCCCAGAATTTATTGAAGTACTGCACCAAATATATCAAAAAGTAAAATAAAAGCGTCAAATATAGATAGTGACTAAAATTTGGGGTTAATGAATAGATCAAAAACAGCTGGTTTACTTTTTAACAAATGTAACGTTCTGCCAAAGTGGCATTTAAGAATCTTTCACAAGTTCAGTGGAAAAATGGTACTCCATGAAAAATAAGAACCAAAAAGTATTTATTCCGAGGAAACCCAAAATTGGTATCATGGAACCAGCCTGATTTAGGTGTAACATCCTTGAAATTTGATGTTGGACTTAAGTTAATTTACGGGCCAACTTAAGTTAATTTGCAGCCCATATCTTATATATAAAATGAAAACAATAACCCTAAACCCATGAAAATGCTCTCCTCTCTTCTAATCCCTCAGTCATCTGAATTGTTTTTAACCCTTTAGTAAATGCCGCCCAAAGCATAACTTATATCCAGGTGTTTTGTTCATATATGCTGTCTAAATAAAATTCCCATTATAAGGTCACATAGACCCATTCCTCTAGCTCGCGAAGTGGCTTATTGCTTCAGGTATGCAAGCCATCTTCTCCACTCTTATGGACAATGACTCATATATGACTAGAACTACAATCGCTAGGACCATATGTTTCATCACCTTCTTTAATGGTTATGACAATGGGTTCAAGAAAGGAATTGATAAAGAACGATACATGTTCGAAGTTAATGTGTTCCTAATGCCTTCACTGTTGCTGTCGTTAATAATGCGGGGGTGAGAGCCAAGCATAGATCTGATAGGATGAGGAGAGGAATGGAAGACAAACCGTAGAGTAGGATGGATTTCGAAAAAAGAAAGAAAGAGAACAAGAAGAGACCAAAGGATCTAGCAGTAGAGAATTAATATGGACAAGAGACAAGAAAAAAAAAGGGAGCAAATCTCAACCCAAATGAGTTATATTGTTAAGGAATGATTGGCTATTGTCCATATTTAGTTTATTCTTATATTCTCTTTATAATTGTGGTCACATACATTTATAAATCTTCTCAATTAGGATAGAATTGTCAGTCAAATATTTTATCTTATTCTTCGACTTCATTCTAGGCTTATTAACTATAAGCATGTATAGCTATCTAATATTTGTATTTATACTGTTGCAAAGTAATGAGAAATATAACCTTTTCCATCCTTTACATGGTATCAAAGCTATCGATCTTTCTCCGTCCTCTTTGTCTTCAACCTTTCAGCTACCATGTCTGCTGATGATGCTCTGAACACCAACACCTCTATTGTCGACCACTCACTCTCCCTTGATTCCAAGCAAAAGCTCTATGTCATTTCCTTTCCCAATTTCATCAAACTCACTCCCACAAATTACCTAGCATTGAAAACCCAAGTTGAGGCCATGCTCATTGGATTTGATCTCAACAAATATGTCAATGGCTCCTTCCCTTCACCTGCACCCACCACCACCACAAACTCCATCACCACACGAAACTACATCACCACACCAAACTTGGATCACATATTCTGGCTTCACCAAGATAAGCTCCTCTTTGCTGCCCTTGTTGGCACACTCTCCCAGCCCCTCGTGCCCCTCATCTCCCAATCCACCACATCAAAATCTGCTTGGGATACCTTAGCCACCACATATGCAAAGCCCTCTCGGGGGCACATTAATCAAATCAAAGATCATCTCAAACACATCACCAAAATCTCCACTCATTCCATAACTGAGTATATGGAATCCATTAAAGTATGTACTAATCAATTAGCCTTGCTTGGAAAACCTATTGATAATGAAGATATCATTAAAAAAAAAAACTCATTGGTCTTCCCTATAAGTCCTACCGACCCGTCAATGATTCGGTCAACGCTCGCAACACTACCATTCTTTTTGATGAACTATATGAAAAGCTCATCAACTTAGAACTCACCCTAAAAAATCAACCCCAATCTGATCGCGATTTCTCCTTTCCGGCTACAGCTTATGCCACTCATACTCGCCCATCGCATCCCCCTCTTACAGCCACTCAAGCCCACATCAATGCCCTGCTTCCTACTCCACAATCCCGTGCCTATCTTAGTACGTGTAAATGGTGTCGTGCTCGGGTCTCTTTGCCTCACAGGTCCTGCCTTCAAGCAAACTCAAGTGCCCCTCAAGCGCAAGTTGCAACTACATCTCATGCGCCCTCCTTGGCCTGGCTCCTTGACAATGGTGCATCTCATCAAGTCACCAATGATCTCAACACTCTTGCTCTACATGCCCCATATGATGGAACTAAGGAGCTAGTAATCGGTGATGGTACATCTCTTCCTATCTCTCACATTAGTTCTTTTACTATTTCTACTTCACACAAAAC
The DNA here is from genome assembly GCA_028565735.1 of Pinacopodium congolense. Classification (NCBI taxonomy): domain Eukaryota; kingdom Viridiplantae; phylum Streptophyta; class Magnoliopsida; order Malpighiales; family Erythroxylaceae; genus Pinacopodium; species Pinacopodium congolense. The sequence continues at coordinate 20,696 of JAOXYD010014857.1, forward strand.
ATACACTCTTTCTAATGTGCTATATGTTCCTTGCATCTCTAGTAATATTCTATCCATATCATAATTTTGCAATGAAAATTCTATCATCATTTAATTCTTCACTGCTTCTTTCCTTGCCAAGGAACACAATGGGAAAGCCCTCTTCTAAGGACCAACTAAAAACGAGGTGTATGAATGGAGTCCAGTCCTCCCTACTATCTTTTCTGCTATTAAGTCATTCTTGTTTGACTGGCATCATCGTCTAGGAAATCTGGCTATTAATATTTTGAAGAAGTTGTCTTTTAAATTTCCATTACAAATTTCTAGTTCATGTACCTCTTTTTCAAATTGTAATTCTTGCAATATCAATAAAATGCATAAGCTTCCCTTTGCTACTTCCACTCTCAGCTCTATTGCTCCCCTTGACTTAATATTTTTGAATGTGTGGACTTCCCCTACCCTCTCTTATGATGACAAAAAATACTATGCCATTTTTGTGGATCATTATACTAAGTACATATGGTTCTACCCTCTAGAAAGAAAGTTAGACACCTATGATGTCTTCCTTCGCTACAAAGCAATTGTAGAAAAAAATTTTAAGTGCCCCATCCTGCAAATATACTCTGAAAATGGTGGTGAATACCTCAAGCTTACTCCTCTCCTCTTACAAAATGGCATCTCTCATCTTACTACACCACCACATATATCGGAACACAATGGCTTCGTTGAAAGTCGCCATCGCCACCTTATTGAAACCGGTCTCACCCTTCTTTCCCATGCCAATATGCCTACTACATATTGGCCTCTAGCCTTCTCTATTGCCACATATTTTATAAATCGCCTCCCTACTCCATCTCTCAACTATGATTCCCCCTATCTCAAACTATTCAACACCCCTCATAACTACTTTAAATTATGTAGCTTTGGGTGTTTATGCTACCCTTGGCTACGTCCTTACACCTCACATAAACTTGAGCCTCGCTTCGAACCATGTATCTTCGTTGGCTACTTTATCTCTCAGAGTGCCTATTATGTCCTAGACCCCATTAATAACAAAATCTATAGTTCTTGCCATGTCAAATTTTTTGAAAATGAGTATCCATTACTTACTTTACAAAAGCCTACTTCCGCTCTCCCTAATGTCGATCTCAACACTTGGTGTGCTCTCTCTCTTCCTCTCGTCCAGCTATCACAAAATGTCCCTACATCGCCTACTCCTTCGCCACTAAAAACATCTATCTATCCTCCTCTCACTCCCCTTATCTCGGCTGCTACTGAACTCGAGAGTGCCTCCTCTTCCTCTCCCAATATTTCTCTCTCAAGTTCATCCTCTTCTCCAACTTCGACTCCCACACTCAATATACCCCCACCAACACCTCCCCTAACTTGCACCATGACCACTCGCCTTCAAAATAACATACATAAACCAAATCCCAAATACACCTCCCCTCAAGCTAATCTTAATGTTTCCTCCTCTATCCAAGAGCCCTATACCCTTAGTCAAGCTCTCTCTCACCCTCAATGGCGTCAAGCCATGACTAAAAAATGCAATGCTCTATTCCGCAATGGTAGTTGGCATCTTATTCCTCCCACTTCCTCTCAAAATATCATTGGCTACAAGTGGGTGTATCATGTCAAATATAATTCTGATGGCTCAGTTGAACGCCTTAAAGCTTATTTAGTTGCTAAGGATTTTCACCAACGTCCCGCCCTAGATTACTTCAGCACCTTTAGCTCAGTCACCAAACCAACCACTCTTCGCATCATTCTTTTCCTTAGTCGTCTCTTATGGTTTGCCATTACATCAATTAGACATCAATAATACCTTCTTACAAGGCACAGTCTCTAATGACATCTATATGGCTTAACCCCCTGGCTTTATTGACTCCTCTAATCCTACTCATGTATGAAAACTAGACAAAACTATTTATGACCTTAAACAAGCTCCTCGATCTTGGTATACTAAGCTTTAGACCTTTCTTATCTCCTTTGGTTTCACTCCAATGATTTTCTATTCCTCTCTTTTCAAATATTCTTATAGTGATGTCTCTTTCTATCTCCTAGTATATGTCGACGATATCATCGTCATTGGTTCGTCGCCTACTCACTTAAAGTCCTTCATTACCCACCTCTCTGCTCGCTTCTCACTCAAGAACTTAGGTCCCCTCTCCTACTTTCTTGGTATGGAAGTTGCACCCACCAAGAATGGTCTCTTCCTTAATCAAACTAAATACATATCTAATATCCTCAATCGCTTAAACATGCTAGGTGCTAAGTCGATTAGTACTCTTATGGTTCCTACTCCTTCCCTCGCTCTAAAAAATGGCACGCCACTTCCTTCCCACACTGAATATCGTGCAATCATTAGTGCGCTACAATACTTATCCCTCATTCGTCTTGATGTTGCCTTCACTGTTAACAAGCTCTCTCAGTTCATGCATCGTCCGACAGATGAACATTGACATGCCTTAAAGCATCTCCTACACTATCTTAATGATACTATTGATCATGGTCTCATGATCTATTGTAATTCTCCTATACATCTTCATGCCTACACTAACATAGATTGGGCTAGCGATAAAGATCACTTTTTATCTACTACTGGCTACGTGGTCTATCTTGGTTGCAACCCCATTTCATGGATCTCCAAAAAGCAGCGCACACTTGCTCATTCGTCTAAAGAGGTTGAATTTTGTGCCGTGGTTGCCACTACAGCTGAAATTTTTTAGGTATGCTCTCTACTTAGTGAACTTGGCTATAGCTCAATAATGCAACTGACTATATTTTATGATAACTTGGGTGCTATTCACTACTCGGCCAATCCCATCTTCCACTCATGTATGAAGCATCTCGCACTTGATTTCCACTTTGTTCCCAAAAATGTTCGTAATGGTACCCTTTATGTAACACACATCTCTGGTGATGACCAAATAGCTGATGTACTTACTAAGCCACTACTCAAGTCTCGGCATCACTATCTCCTATCCAAGAGACTTCTAGAACGTCTATCTTGTGAGGGCGTGTTAAGGAATGATTGGCTATTTTCCATATTTAGTTTATTATTGTATTCTCTTTGAAATTGTGGTCACATACGTTTGTAAATCTTCTCAGTTAGGATAGAATTGTTAGTCAAATATTTTATCTTATTCTTAGGCTTCATTCTAGGCTTAAATATAGGCATGTATAGCTATCTAATATTTATATTTATACTGTTGCAAAGTAATGAGAAATATAACCTTTTCCATCCTTTACATATATTTCATTTTGTCTTTAGATCAAGCCTATTGTGTCTAGAACTTTAAAAAAAGAAAATGACTTTGATAAATTTGTGTGAGGATATAAATTGGGTCACACTTAGTTCATGAATATAATGGATACATCTGCAAGGATGAATGATGGATTGTATTATCTAGAGAAAATGTAGTAGTTTCCATTGGGCAATAAGGGGTAGAAAAGAGAGGGGAAAAATATAGCAAAAAAAAAAGGAAGGTTAAATGTGGAAATTTGCAAAATAGTTGGCGAGAATTTGTAAATTTTGGAAAATTTACGGATAAATTGTAATTTCAGGAATTTTTTAGGGTTAATTATAAAAAGACATTAGTTTAGGAAAATTTGAGAATTTTAGTAAAATTTAAGGGTGGTTTAATAACTTAGAAAATTTGAGAGTCTATTTTTATTTTATTTAGCCTAATTATTATATTACTATTAGGTGTTCACAATAAATCGAAAGGAGCACAAGTTTAATTATGAATTTGAAGTTTTTGTAAATTTCAAGTTAGGGGATTTATTGGAATGTACCCCTTTTATGTGAATTGTTGTGTTCATATGAATCGTATGAATTTTATATGAACTATGAGATTGAATATGTCTTATTGAAGTGATTGTGAAATTTCGTATATAATATGATTATGTGCACATTGTGAGATTTGGGTATACCATGTTTTGCGAATTTTGCTGACCTTGTGAAAATTTGAAAATTTTGTGAGTTATAGGTCGAAATATGAATTTTATGCAAAATTGTGCTATGAAGGAAAATATGTACATGATATGTGGTGAATTTTGTGATGAGTTACTAAATGATGAAATATGAGAATTTGCGAAAGTAGTTGAGACTTTACTTTATGTGTATGATTATATGTTGATGAAATTATGCTTTAATTTATAATGGTATTGAAGGGTGGGTTGCGATGATGAAATTGGATGGCATGACAGTTTAATAGAGAATTTGTGAAACATTAAGGAATTATATAGAGATCTTGATTAATGGCTTGCCTATGTAGATTTATAGTTGATGGTTTTGATATTTAAGTGATGAGATTGAGATTAATTATTAGACACGTGTCGGAGTATTCCAGAAGTGGGGATATCCTTAGTGATTTATATTGGTATTCCAAGAATGGGGATACCAAAGATACTTCTAAGAGTGGGAAGTGTCCTATATGATTTATTTGATAAGACTCGATATTCAAGGAGTTAGAATGTTCAGGATATTTCCAAGAGTGAAAAATTTCCTGTGTGATTTGATTGCCGACAGACCATTGGATATAAGTTTACTGGATTGATCCAGGCCCTAAACTATAAAAATAAAGGAATGGATTAGGATAAACTAAATAAATCTAAAAGGTTAAAATTTGTATTATGAATTTGTGATGTAATGATTAAGTGTATATATATATATTCTTATATATATATATATGTTGTGCGTTGCATTCAGGGTCATTTTCATTACTCCTTATTGAGTTGGAAACTCATTCCTTACCTGTTGAAAATTTTTAGAGATATTCAATAGGTTGGTGATTTTGGATTTTCAGTTATGTATTAGTAGATAGTTCAAGTGGGAGCAGAATACCAAGAACTAGTTTTTAATTAGGATTTTCATTGTATTTTGACAATTCAATTATTTTATGGCACAGTTGAGATTGATGATATATTTTGGATGATTATTGAATTTATTGACTTTAGAAACCGGTATTTTTATTAATAATCATTTATCCATGTTTTAAGATAACTGCTTTTGACTTATAGAATTTGATATATTGAACAGTTGAAGTTGAATTATGGTTAAAATATAAATTTAAGGTTTATATTGGAATTGTGGTTCAATTGAAGAATTAAGGTTGTTGTTATTTGGGAGTTATTGTGAATTAGGGATTGAAAAGTGTACGTTACAACTTCACTAATTTCTGGCCAGTTATTAAGGGTCTATTGTATCAGCAAGTCTAATATGGTTTTCACAACATATGGTAACATACATCTTTCTTCTGGATCAAGGTAATAGGAAAAACTATAAACACCATATGGCTAGATAACTAGTTTCAAATATCCTAGTTTCTTAATTTAGGATGATTCTCTCTCATTGATGTGCCAATGCAAACGAAGGACTTCTTTGCATCGATTATGCCATGAACTAGTAACTAAGGAAAATGATTATCCAATAAGGGTCAATTCAGACATGATTTTTGTAGTAGGTTATTGATAAGTTGTAGAACAAGAATCGAAAAGTTAATAACAAATGCAGATTCCAAATGTTACAAGAACGACTACTAAGCATTGCCACCTCATGTCAACTGGAGAAATGTATGATTGATCCTTGATTGAGGGCTCTTTTTTCAATTCCATCCTTACAATTACAAGGCTTTCAATTGCACACGGGAACACGTATATAACCTCTATGTCAATCTAAAATTCAGAATTTTCTATTCTTCAGATAACTTGATGGAATCAATTGCCAAATTTTTTTAAAAGATGCATTTGTTTTAAACATGCTAAAATTGATTCAAAAGGGGTAAAGTGGTTAAGTTAGTTCATTCTTTTATTCTTTAACACTCATAGTTAAAGTTAAAATTTCATTATTTATTAACGTTGCACCTTAAATTAAAGTTTTTCAATGTACAATTCTTCCTGTAATAGTTTGAAAGGATAGAGTACTTTTATTAATTTGAACAGTACATTAATTGCCTTTTTATATTGAAAAATAAGAAAGAAAACTTATACTGAATGAACTTAATAATGAAAGCTAGATTAAATTAATCTAATTCCCATATAAATTAAGGATATAGCCTATTTATAACTTCTAATATATAACTTAATTTTAAGAATTTTTCTTTAGTCTAATTATAAGAATTTGTTATAAATTCTTCTAAAGAAGTTGAATATTCATATATATATATATATAATATAATTATAGTTTACTAATACCTCCCCTTAAACCAGTAAATAAGTTTTTACCATTCCTAACTTAGATTAATACTCCTATATTAAAGGGATGTTTATTTTCATTTATGATTTTTGTTTTTTAAATACAAAAATTGAAAAAATAGTAAAGAAACCTAAAAAACAATACATAAATACAGGACAAAAACTGAAAAAAGTACAAAAACAAAAAAAGACAAAATCAATGAAAACATACAAAAATAAAAATAGAAAACAGAAATAAAAAATTGAACTAAATGAACCATAGATTATTTAGTCCTTTGGCAAGTACATCCGCTAGTTGACTATGTGTAAGCAGATAAGGTTTGCAAATCAACCCACTCTCTAACTTTTCTTTAAAAAAATTTCTGTGAATTTCATTATTCTTTATTCAGTAGGATGTACTAGATTTTATTACAATAGACTCTTATTAGACCATTTCACTTGATATTTAAGTCTTTCAAAATGATCTTCAACCAACTTAGTTCATATATACCTTGAGCCATTGCTTGAAATTATGCTTTTACACTAAGCAGTGCTACCACATTTAGTTTCTTATTCCTTAAATCATAAAGTCCCAGCTAAGAAAGTTTGAATAGTCAACATTTGACTTTTTGTCAACAATTGACCCAGACATCTGTGTATGGCTTAAGTGTTAGACCCTCGTTTCTTCTTAATAGAATAACTTTCCCTAATATAAATTTGAGGTATTATAACATTGGGTAAGCTATTTGTAGATGAACTTTCTTTAGGTTGTGCATGAATTGTCTAATTACATTAACTACATATGCCATGTCTGTCTATGTATGAGATGGATAAATGAATCTTCCTAGCAAATGCTAATACATTGCCCCATCTATCGTAGCATCCACCTCTACCTCTCCAAGTGTAATATTTATATCTATAGAGTACTTGTTAGCTTACATGCAAACTTGCTTGCTTCTTTAAGGAGATTAGTGGGTGTCAAATCTAATAAAAATGAATTCCTACTCTAACATAAATCAATAACTTGTAGATAATGATAAGTAGGGTCATATTTGATAGAGATTGGTTAGATTTATTAACTTTTAAGAATTTAACAAAACAATTAAAAGAAATTGGGTTTGGAAATTTAAATAAAGGAGATTAAAACTTTACTAATAACAAAATCAAAATAAGCCGAGGATCAATAATAGGTAGGTATCTAACCAAAGGTATAATCTTAGTTAATTCTTTTTTAATTTATCATTGATATAAAAAGTAATTCTTTATTTTCTAAATAAATTGGTTATGGTTGCTAAAAACCTCTAATAACCTATGTTGCTTACTTCATCATTAACTAAGACAAACGCTTTGAATTATTTCTCTTATTAATAAATAACCCAAAATAAATTATTAGGATTTAATTTATTAATAGTATGAAACACTAGAAAGACTCCTAATTCTAGTTAGATCATATATTCATACAATATATACATTATACTACTATAAATATTAAAACCTTTAGACAACTATAGATTTGAAATTCTAATTGACATTATAGGATTTTGATAATTGAATAATAGATGTCTTGTAAAGTAAATCAAAGTGTAAGTCCTATGGCACCCAAGAGAGGGGGTGAATTGGGTATTAAAAAGTTTTTGCAAACTCAAAACTAGCAACCTAATTCAATTGGAAAACTAAATGCAAT